>JAJDFG010000128.1:62500-170000 GCA_021039105.1 Scomber colias
GGGAGTGTGTGTCTGTGGACCCCATCAGTGATGAAAACAGGGAGTGGACCCCATCAGTGATGAAAACAGGGAGTGTGTGTCTGTGGACCCCATCAGTGATGAAAACAGGGAGTGTGTGTCTGTGGACCCCATCAGTAATGAAAACAGGGAGTGTGTGTGTGGACCCCATCAGTGATGAAAACAGGGAGTGTGTGTCTGTGGACCCCATCAGTGATGAAAACAAGTAGTGTGTGTCTGTGGACCCCATTAGTGATGAAAACAGGGAGTGTGTGTCTGTGGACCCCATCAGTGATGAAAACAGGGAGTGTGTGTCTGTGGACCCCATCAGTGATGAAAACAGGGAGTGTGTGTCTGTGGACCCCATTAGTGATGAAAACAGGAAGTGTGTGTCTGTGGACCCCATCAGTGATGAAAACAGGGAGTGTGTGTGTGGACCCCATCAGTGATGAAAACAGGGAGTGTGTTTCTGTGGACCCCATCAGTGATGAAAACAGGGAGTGTGTGTCTGTGGACCCCATTAGTGATGAAAACAGGGAGTGTGTGTCTGTGGACGCCATCAGTGATGAAAACAGGGAGTGTGTGTCTGTGGACCCCATCAGTGATGAAAACAGGGAGTGTGTGTGTGTGGACCCCATCAATGATGAAAACAGGAAGTGTGTGTCTGTGGACCCCATCAGTGATGAAAACAGGGAGTGTGTGTCTGTGGACCCCATCAGTGATGAAAACAGGTAGTGTGTGTGTCTGTGGACTCCATCAGTGATGAAAACAGGGAGTGTGTGTCTGTGGACCCCATCAGTGATGAAAACAGGGAGTGTGTGTCTGTGGACCCCATTAGTGATGAAAACAGGAAGTGTGTGTCTGTGGACCCCATCAGTGATGAAAACAGGGAGTGTGTGTGTGGACCCCATCAGTGATGAAAACAGGGAGTGTGTTTCTGTGGACCCCATCAATGATGAAAACAGGAAGTGTGTGTCTGTGGACCCCATCAGTGATGAAAACAGGGAGTGTGTGTCTGTGGACCCCATCAGTGATGAAAACAGGTAGTGTGTGTGTCTGTGGACCCCATCAGTGATGAAAACAGGTAATGTGTGTGTGTCTGTGGACCCCATCAGTGATGAAAACAGGGTGTGTGTGTGTGTGTGGACCCCATCAGTGATGAAAACAGGGAGTGTGTGTCTGTGACAGAAAAACTGGTGGACCCCACAACTGACAAAAACCAGAATGTGTGTGTATGTGTGTGTAGGTGTGTGTCTGTGTGTGCGTGCATGTCTCTCCTCCTCTCCTATCTCATCCTCCTCTCCTGTCCCCTCTCCTCTCCTCTCCTCCACTCCTCTATCCTCCTCTTCTGTCTCCTCTCTTCCTCTCCTCTCCTCGCCTCCTCTCCTCTCTTCCCCCTTCTCCTCTCCTCTCCTCTCCTCTCCTCTCCTCCCCTCCTGTCTGTGTGTGTGCATGTGTGTGCGTGTCTCTCCTCCCCTCCTCTCCTCTCCTCTTATCTCCTCCTCTCCTCTCTTCTCCTCCCCTCTCCCCTCCTCTCCTCTCCCCTTCTCCCCCTCCCCCTCTCCTTCTCTCTTCTCCTCTCCTCTCCTCCTCCCTTCTTCCTCTCCTCCTCTCCTCCTCTCCTCTCCCCTCCTCTCTTCTCTGTGGCGCTGCATCTAGAAGCTGCAGTGTTGATTGGCTGTCCCTTGTGTGGTGCAGCCAATCAGTGTGCTCTGTAGGCGGGACATAGTCACACAGCCCAGAGTGGTGACTTCAGGCAGAGAGAGACGGCTGCATAAGAGCCAAAGGAGCCTTTTAAAAGCAACTGAATGAATGATTATGGATTATTGATGGATCTTAGTTTTAATGATTAATGATGAATGATTATGGATTATTGATGGATCTTAGTTTTAATGATTAATGATGAATGATTATGGATTATTGATGGATCTTAGTTTTAATGATTAATGATGAATGATTATGGATTATTGATGGATCTTAGTTTTAATGATTAATGATGAATGATTATGGATTATTGATGGATCTTAGTTTTAATGATGAGAAAGTTTGTGCAGCTTGGTGTCAGAGAGGAGGGACTGATGTTGGAGATAAAACACATGAAGCTGATGAGCAGTTAAAGGATAGAGAGGAAACCTCACATCTGATTAAGTTCACAAGAAATGAGTGATGACACATTTCCTCTCCTTCTTTCTTCTCTCCTCTCCTGCTCCTCTCCTCCCCTCTACTCTCCCCTCCTCCTCTCCCCCTCTCCTTCTCTCTCCTCCCCTTCTCTACTCTCCTCTCCTCCTCCCCCTCCTCTCCTCTCCTCCCCTCCTCCTCCTCCTCTCCTCCTCCCCTCTACTCTCCTCTCCTCCTCTCCTCTCCTCCTCTCCTCTCTTCTCATCTGATTAAGTTCAGCAGAAATGACTGATGACACGTTTCCTTTAAAAACATGTTGAGATCAGATAAGAGTTAGTGTGAAACTGCTGCAGACCACTCTGATCACTTTTACTGACACTTTTAAAAAGGATCCTTAAACTTTAAGAATCCTGTTTGACTGATTTTAAAGTCTCTGCACTGACCAACGCTTTGTTTTAACATCCTTTTATTGCTCTATAAAGCTCTTAATAGTCTAGAAACAGAGCGCTTCATATAGAGTTCATAGTTAATGCAACACAGCAGCTCAAATGACTTCATTACCCACAAATCCTGTGTGGTGACATCACAAAACCACTGTGTGTGTGTCTGTGTGTGTCTGTGTGTACTGCTCTGAGTCCCCATAATGTAAATCATTAAATGTTTAGACTTCATTTAAAGGAGTTTAATTATTGTAACAATCTTTCAGTGATGACAAGTGGAAACTGGATTTTAAGGGGTTAAGTGTCTGTGTGTCTGACAGAGGTACAGGAAGCAGCTCAACCTCATATATTTGATAAGAACAAAGTGTTGCGTCCTGTACGAGACACTAAATGTCTGCTGTTGCCATGGTAACAGGAGTGAACCCTGCGTGTGCCCTTCAATACCCAGAAATCATGTGTGGTGACGTCACAAAACCACTCTGTGTGTGTGTGTGTGTGTGTGTGTGTGTGTGTATTTCTGACGCACCTTGAAATGGCTATTTGAACCTTCAGGCTTCATTTTAGGGTGAAGTTGTTGCATGGAGATGCTCCCTGCAGGAGTTACTGGCTTGGTTACCGCTTCCTCCACCATGCAGCCTGACTCATGCTACCCTTGTACGACACCTTGCGGGGTAGGAGGCCGGCGGACGAGTTGGATTGGTCCCCAGGGATGACTGACGCTTTTGATGCTGCCAAAACCGCGCTGGCCAACACTGCTCTGCTGGCGCACCCGTTTCCGACATTCGTTGACCACAAGCCGTTGACGTTCGCTATGACCAAGTCTTCGGAGCCACGTTCTGGTCGACTGCAGCGTCAGTTCTCTGCCATCTCCAAGTACACCACTGACATTCAGCACGTGGCCGACAAGGACAATTTCATCGCCGACTGCCTCTCCTGGGCGGTCACTGGGTCCGTCCACTTGGGCCTTGACTACACAGCCATGGCGGCAGATCAGACTGCGGACTCTGAGGTTCAGGCCTACAGGACAGCCCCCGCGGTGCTGCTCATGGATGACACGTTTCCTTTAAAAACATGTTCAGATCAGATAAGAGTTAGTGTGAAACTGCTGCAGACCACTCTGATCACTTTTACTGACACTTTTAAAAAGAACTCAAGTCCTTCCTATTATTCACATTTTTACTGCTTTTTCATTTATTTCTCTATTTATACATTTATGTTCTTTTCTCTGTAGACCTAAGTGTGTGAGAGCCAATCGATCTCTTTCTCTCTGTCTCTGTCTCTCTGTGTCTCTCTCTCTCTCTTTTTTCTCTCTCTCACTTTCCATCCCTCTCTGTCTCTCTCTCTCTCCCTCTCTCTTTTTTCTCTCTCTCTCTCTCTCTCTCTCTCTCTCTCTCTCTCTCTCTCTCAAACGGCACTTTCAGGGGCTAAAGCACCCCTCGGGCCCTATGTGTGCACGTGCCTGATCAGCATCAAGTCGGCCTCATGAATGAACAGCGCCGTAGTTATCTTTCTAGATGAAGTAAGGAAAGTGTGGACACCTTTACTCCGGTGTTTCCTTTGGTGAGTCGTGCCAAGAAATGATGACTTATGTAGTCCCGAAGCCAGGCAGGTGGAGAGGCTGGTGGTCCGGGACCGAGTCTACCGGCTGTAGGGGCCGGTGGTCCGGGACCAAGTCTACCGGCTGTAGAGGCCGGTGGCTCGGGACAGAGTCTACCGGCTGTAGAGGCCGATGGCTCGGGATCAGGTCTACCGGCTGTAGAGGCCGGTAGCTCGGGCTCAGATCAGCCGGTGGGGCGGGTGGCAAATAAATCCGCAGAGGAGCAGAGAAAACTTCTGTCGGACTGCCCGGTCCGGTGCTGTGAGGATGATCCGGATTGGCTGGTATGTCGGACTGCCCGGTCCGGTGCTGTGAAGATGATCCGGGTCGGCTGGCATTCTGTCCGACTGCCCGGTCTGGTGCTGGGAGGATGATCCGGGTCGGCTGGCATTCTGTCCGACTGTCCGGTCCGGTGCAGTGAGGATGATCCGGATTGGAAGGTCTGTCGGATTGCCCGGTCCGGTGCAGTGAGGATGATCCGGATTGGAAGGTCTGTCGGACTGCCCGGTCCGGTTCTGTGAGGATGATCTGAATCGGCTGGTCTGTCGGACTTCCCGGTCCGGTGCTGTGAGCGTGATCCGGGTCGGCTGGGTTCTGTCCGACTACCCGGTCCGATGCTGTGAAGGTGATCCGGGTCGACTGGCCTTCTGTTGAACTGCCCGGTCCGGTGCCGTGAAGATGATCCGGGTCGGCTGGCCTTCTGTCAGACTGCCTGGTCTGGTGCTGTGAGGATGATCCAGGTCAGCTGGCCTTCTATCGGCCTGCCCGGTCCGGTGCCGTGAGGATGATCCGGATCGGTTGGTCTGTCGGACTTCCCGGTACGGTGCTGTGAGGATGATCCAGGTCAGCTGGCCTTCTGCGGCCTGCCCGGTCCGGTGCTGTGAGGATAATCCGGATCGGCTGGCCTTCTGTCGGACTGCTAGATCCAGTGCTGTGAGCGTGATCCGGGTCAGCTGGTTTCTGTCAGACTGCCCGGTCTGGTTCTGTGAAGATGATCCGGATCGGCTGGCCTTCTGTCGGACTGCCCGGTCCGGTGCCGTGAAGATGATCCGGGTCGGCTGGTTTCTGTCAGACTGCCCCATCCGTTGCTGTGAGGATGATCCCGGTCGGCTGGCCTTCTGTCCGACTGCCCGGTCCGGTGCTGTGAGGATGATCCGGATTGGCTGGTCTGTCGGACTGCCCGGTCCGGTGCTGTGAGCATGATCCGGGTCGGCTGATTTCTGTCAGACTGCCCTGTCCGGTGCCATGAAGGTGATCCGGGTCGGCTGGCCTTCTGTCAGACTGCCCGGTCCGGTGCCATGAAGATGAAACAATGAAGCAGTCTCCCTGAGAAAACAGAAAGGACACTTCTCATCAACATTAGGATTTAAAATGGACACAAAAACATTTACAGCAACAGAAAGTCTCCAACTCTTTTTGTCACCTGACCCAGTAAGGTGATGTGTGCAGCAACAGAGGGGCCCACAGTCCGGCTCACATCAAAACCACTTCCAAAAACAATGGGTTCTTTCAAAGCCCAAAAAATTGAGGAACAAGTCTTTACCCTCTCCTTTTTAGAAAGTCCACAAATTCTAAAAAGACTCTGATAGAATTCTGGAAAAGTCCTCAAGTTTTGTTTTCCAAAATCCATTAGAAACAGGGATTCCTGCAGTCCCAGTCCCCAATCCTGAACCAGGACAGTCCGAGCCACCGACCTCCACACCAGGTCTGTGGGTCCAGTCAGCATGTATGAGACCCTGCCCCCCCCCCCACTTCTCTGGGGAGGAAGAGGACACTCTGTGGGACCCAGTGGAGACGGTCCCAGAAACAATCCACCATCACCGCTTGGACTTTGGCCAGCAGGGTCACAGGAGGGTCCACACAGGAGAGCCGATGCCACAACATGGAAGCAGCCAGATTATTGATTATTAAAACACGACCTCTAAAAGACATTTTTGGGAAAATCCTCTTCCACTTTTTGAGTCTCCCCTCCACTTTCTCTAGAACATTGTCCCAATTCTTCCCAACAGTATCTGGATCACCGAGATACCCCCAGATACTCGATCCCTCCTCCCTTGCAGGTAAACCCCCAGATACTTGATCCCTCCTCCCTTCCAGGTAAACCCCCAGGTACTCGATCCCTCCTCCCCTCCAGGTAGACCCCCAGATACTTGAGCCCTCCTCCCCTCAAGGTAAACCCCCAGGTACTCGATCCCTCCTCCCCTCCAGGTAGACCCCCAGATACTTGAGCCCTCCTCCCCTCAAGGTAGACCCCCAAATACTCGATCCCTCCTCCCTTCGAGGTAAACCCCCAGATACTCGATCCCTCCTCCCTTCCAGGTAGACCCCCAGATACTCGACCCCTCCTCCCTTCGAGGTAAACCCCCAGATACTTGATCCCTCCTCCCTTCCAGGTAGACCCCCAGATACTCGATCCCTCCTCCCTTGCAGGTAAACCCCCAGATACTTGATCCCTCCTCCCTTCCAGGTAAACCCCCAGATACTTGATCCCTCCTCCCTTCGAGATAAACCCCCAGATACTTGATCCCTCCTCCCTTCCAGGTAAACCCCCAGATACTCGATCCCTCCTCCCTTCCAAGTAAACCCCCAGGTACTCGATCCCTCCTCCCTTCCAGGTAAACCCACAGATACTCTATCCCTCCTCCATTCCAGGTAAACCCCCAGATACTTGATCCCTCCTCCCCTCCAGGTAGACCCCTAGATACTTGATCCCTCCTCCCTTCCAGGTAAACCCCCAGGTACTCGATCCCTCCTCCCTTCGAGGTAAACCCCCAGATACTTGATCCCTCCTCCCTTCCAGGTAGACCCCCAGATACTTGATCCCTCCTCCCCTCCAGGTAGACCCCCAGATACTCGACCCCTCCTCCCTTCCAGGTAAACCCCCAGATACTCGATCCCTCCTCCCCTCCAGGTAGACCCCAGATACTTGATCCCTCCTCCCTTCCAGGTAAACCCCCAGGTACTCTATCCCTCCTCCCTTCCAGGTAAACCCCCAGGTACTCTATCCCTCCTCCCTTCCAGGTAAAACCCCAGATACTTGATCCCTCCTCCCTTCCAGGTAAACCCCCAGATACTTGATCCCTCCTCCCCTCCAGGTAAACCCCCAGATACTTGATCCCTCCTCCCTTCCATGTAAACCCCAGATACTTGATCCCTCCTCCCTTCCAGGTAACCCCCCAGATACTTGATCCCTCCTCCCCTCCAGGGAGACCCCCAGATACTTGATCCCTCCTCCCTTACAGGTAAACCCCCCAGATACTTGACCCCTCCTCCATTCCAGGTTAACCCCCAGATACTTGATCCCTCCTCCCTTCCAGGTAAACCCCCAGGTACTCGATCCCTCCTCCCTTCCAGGGAGACCCCCAGATAATCGATCCCTCCTCCCTTCCAGGTAGACCCCCAGATACTCGATCCCTCCTCCCTTCCAGGTAAACCCCCAGATACTCGATCCCTCCTCCCTTCCAGGTAAACCCCCAGATACTCGATCCCTCCTCCCTTCCAGGTAAACCCCCAGATACTCGATCCCTCCTCCCCTCAAGGTGAACCCCCAGGTACTCTATCCCTCCTCCCTTCCAGGTAAACCCCCAGGTACTCTATCCCTCCTCCCTTCCAGGTAAACCCCCAGATACTTGATCCCTCCTCCCTTACAGGTAGACCCCCAGATACTCGATCCCTCCTCCCCTCAAGGTGAACCCCCAGATACTCGATCCCTCCTCCCCTCCAGGTAAACCCCCAGATACTTGATCCCTCCTCCCTTCCAGGTAGACCCCCAGATACTCGATCCCTCCTCCCTTCCAGATTGACCCCCAGATACTTGATCCCTCCTCCCTTCCAGGTAAACCCCCAGATACTTGATCCCTCCTCCCTTCCAGGTAGACCCCCAGATACTTGATCCCTCCTCCCTTCCAGGTAAACCCCCAGATACTCGATCCCTCCTCCCTTCCAGGTAAACCCCCAGATACTCGATCCCTCCTCCCTTCCAGGTAGACCCCCAGATACTTGATCCCTCCTCCCTTCCAGGTAGACCCCCAGATACTCGATCCCTCCTCCCCTCAAGGTGAACCCCCAGATACTCGATCCCTCCTCCCCTCCAGGTAAACCCCCAGATACTTGATCCCTCCTCCCTTCCAGGTAGACCCCCAGATACTCGATCCCTCCTCCCTTCCAGATAGACCCCCAGATACTTGATCCCTCCTCCCTTCCAGGTAAACCCCCAGATACTCGATCCCTCCTCCCTTCCAGGTAGACCCCCAGATACTTGATCCCTCCTCCCTTCCAGGTAGACCCCCAGATACTCGATCCCTCCTCCCTTCCAGGTAAACCCCAGATACTCGATCCCTCCTCCCTTCCAGGTAAACCCCCAGATACTCGATCCCTCCTCCCTTGCAGGTAAACCCCCAGATACTCGATCCCTCCTCCCTTCCAGGTAGACCCCCATATACTCGATCCCTCCTCCCTTGCAGGTGGTCTGTGTGACTCCAATCTGATGGTAGAAAAGGGGAATGAAGTCTCTCCGATAAGTTATGACGTTTAAAGGAGACACCAAAATCTGTCTGAGGTTACTTTTATGTAATTCTGTCACTTTGGGTTTCTTCTTCGTGGGATGTTAATGGATCTGTGTTTGTCCCAGAGAGAGACCGTGTCTGTCTGCTGCTGTGGGTCAATCAATCAAACTTTATTTATATAGCACCTTTCATACAAACTAGTTCAAAGTACTTAAAGTAAAGGAGGACATAATCAGTACTAGAATATTACATTCTTGTCTCTATATTTAAGCACAGTTGCCTAATTTACTTATTTTAAGATATTGATGGCATATCTTTCTATTTCTCTATTAAATATACCTTTAGTTAATTTTAATTTTGTCATCCTTTGAGTTTTAATGGTGATCATTTAGAAAATAAATATTTCTGTATGTTCAGAACGGGTTACTCATTTATGCCGTGTACTGTATTAGAAACTGATTTATTAGCATTAAACTGTCACATACAATAAATGAAGACTGAACAAACATTCAATTCTGTCAAACATCAGATTTATTTATTGGAAACAGCAGAACAAAGATAAAACACTTAATTTCACTAAATAATATTTCCTTTTGTTCGGTTACATTAAGTCAAAAAGTTCAATAACTCAATAACACATCTAAGCTGAATAATTATTATATAATCTATAAAAGGAAGAGAAGAAACAAAGATATAAACTCATCAAACATGCGGATAGATTTTTAAATGATTTCTTGACTCAACATTTGTCCAGATGAGATCATAAAACTCTGGATTCTTGTAAATATTCAACTCTTACATTTTGTCAAATTTGACCCGTTTTGACATTTAACAGTTTGTAAAAACACTGCAAATGTCTTTTATTCTGAAATTTGATGACTTTTGCTAAAGTGGTCCAAAATGCACAAGAATGAAAATATTTTAAACGTCATATTTTTGTATAGATGCTACTAATGTTTGTCCATTGAGGCTGTTCTGGGTCAGATTATCTCCGTATCTATGTCCATGTGTTTTAGTGAAATGAATAGTTACTAGTTTTAATAAGATAGTACTTATGAGGATTTCTTTTTATGATGTAGCAGTGAAGACTGATGGCTCTAATGGTTCTACAATAAACCCCACACTTCCAGAAAGCTCTGCTCATTTTACCTTTACATAGAAAATACATTTCCATCATTATTGCTATGTTATATTTTCATGTCTGAGGTAAAATAGGACATGATATTGTGTGATAAGAGCTGTTTAGTATGTAAAAGCTAAAAAATACACTCTCTCTGCTCTCTGAGACATGAATCAAGGTTTAATCACATTTATTGATCAGTCAGATCAACTATTGATGCTTTCTAAACACATCTGTGCTTCAACATTTGGTGTAAACACTTTTTATGAGGAGAAATAACTGAGGAGAAAATATGAAGAGTATGAGAGGAGAGAATATGAACAGTATGTAAAGGGTTAAGTAAAATGTTAAAGCTGTTCACACGAGAGATTAATATTCTGTCAAACTATAATTATAAACAGATAATTATGTTACAAATGGTCCAATCAGACCTCCTCTTTGCTCTTCTTCTAGTGGTTTTAATAAAGGTCTTACTACTTCCTGTTTTGGCACTGAGAGTTGGTGCTGGATGGAAATCAGAAGCTGTGGAATCGAACAATATGGAGGTCATTCCTCGCCGTGCTGAGCTGCAAAAACCTGTCAGACTGAGAGGAGAGATAAAACCAAACGTGATTTTCTTCTTCAGAGGGTTTGTGTGGCTCCTCGGAGGTCCTACTCTGCTCCCCGAGCTCCTTCCTCTCCAGCCGGCTCTCCTTCACCCAGGTTATAATAATCCAGCTCAATGTTCTCCTGTGGGTCTGACTTCTGCCCCCTGCTGGCCTGGAGAGACATAACAACACAGATCTAAGTGACTGCATCACTCCTCTGCAGTATAAACAGGCTGAGTGCTTCATTTCAACCAGTCCTCTAAACAAACATGTTCAGTACCTTCAGGATGAAATAGATGGCAGTGTTAGACAGCAGCAGAGCCACGGGCAGGACGACCAGTCTGATGATTAAAACTTTTGGATCTGATGAGACACATTCAGTCATCACATTAGATCACATGACATCATGAGGACAACAGCTCCCATCAAACAGAAACTTTAGTGACGTTAAATCTCCTAAAATCAGTCTGAAGCAGCTTGTTGATTCAGCTCTTAGAGAATAAGTTCATCTGATCCTCTCTGTATGCTGATGATGTTCAACAAAAACCACTCATGTGTTCACAGCTGCTTTGAAAGAATGAATGAAAGTCTGCTGATTCTCCTTAAAGCTCCTGTCTGCTTAAAATGATTCAACTGATTGTTAACAGTCAACATCTTTACATGCAGTTAAATCAGATGTGATCCTGGTGAAGCTCTGAGTTCATCATGTAAACCCTGTTTATTATCATTATAGTGCTTATCTGGCTTCACTTTTACTTTCCACTACAACACAGTTGTTATGGTTGAATAATGTTAAAGAAGCCGGGAAGGAAACAGTTTACAGCTCCTTCATCAGATTGTGACTCAGCGCTCTGTAGGTTGCTGGGTCGCTCCGGCTGCCTCATGACTTTTTATCAAACATGGAAACAAAGTCAGTGTGACGTCTCAGTTGGACTGAGCTTCACACTCTGCTTCAGCTTACCTGTGACAGTGAGAGAGAGCAGACGGCTCTCAGAAAAGAAGTTATGATAAAAAACATAGACGCCATAAACACAGCTGTAGCTTCCCTGGTGGGCGGGGTCTGCAGCAGGAAACAGGAAGTCAGCAGAGTGATTGACAGCTGGCTGGGTGTAGTTGCATGTTGTGTTGGAGGAGGTGAAGGTGAGCTGGAAGGAGCCTCCTGGGTACTGAGGCTGGACGGAGCAGCTGATAGTGAAGCTGGAGCCCTGGAGAACCTGAAACCCCTGCTGCTGGGCCCAGGAGACCCCATCCATGGTAGGAGACACAGAGATGATTGGCTGAAGCAGCAGGTCTGTAAATACAGAGAGGTGATTGGCTGAAGCAGCAGGTGTGTAAATACAGAGAGGTGATTGGCTGAAGAACAGCTGCAGTTTGATTCATCTGAGACCATCAACATGTTAATAAGACATTCATACAACACTGCATACACAATAGTTTCCTACAGAAATGATTGGAAGATATTTAACCTGTTAGCAAACTGTTGCTTCTTTGTTCACACACAGACCAACAACTATATTCATTTGTGATGTAGTTGTTTGTAAGGTGGATGTGACTGAGCTGGCTCAGGAGAACTGCAGAGTGTGTGAGTGAACCACAGCAGGTTGATTAAAGGTTCAGATTGTTTCAGTTTGAATCAATGAGCCTCCAGGAATAAGCTAACTTCTCTACCCTTTAGGAAGCCGTCATCCTCCATAAGTTTACAGTTCAGTTCAATGGAAACCACCAACTATCACTGTGACAGAGGAAGGAGAGTATTACTGTCAGAGATGATGTCACTGATGGACTTACCTGAGCAGGTGAGCTCCAACATGGAGGAAGAGGAAAATGATGATACACAGTCCTTCAGTGCAGATCCAGACTGAAGAAAGTCAGGTCTGATCCTCCATACGGGTCTGTATGAGTCATCTCTGCGTCCTGTTGAAACAGCAGAGCCACAGTCCAATTCTCTGCAGGCAACAGCTGCTTCCTTCAGGGTCCAGTCAAAGTCACTCGTCACTGGTCTCCACTCTCTATTATTCACCTCCAGTGTACCTGCACAGCGACTGGCTCCTCCCACCAACCTGACAGGCTCTGAACAGAAACAAGAGAGTCATCAGTAAAAGAATAAAGTGAGTTTCATTAGAACAGAAACAAGAGTCATCAGTAAAAGAATAAAGTGAGTTTCATTAGAACAGAAACAAGAGAGTCATCAGTAAAAGAATAAAGTGAGTTTCATTAGAACAGAAACAAGAGAGTCATCAGTTAAAGAATAAAGTGAGTTTCATTAGAACAGAAACAAGAGAGTCATCAGTAAAAGAATAAAGTGAGTTTCATTAGAACAGAAACAAGAGAGTCATCAGTAAAAGAATAAAGTGAGTTTCATTAGAACAGAAACAAGAGAGTCATCAGTAAAAGAATAAAGTGAGTTTCATTAGAACAGAAATGAAGACAAATCAAAGCTGCAGCTCCTCTTCTACCTGAGCAGGTGAGTCCAACAGCTTTACCAGGTGAGCAGGTTCTTCTAGCTGAGTCTGATCTTCTACAGTCCAGGAGAGCAGACTCATTGCCTCCACACTGGAACTCTTTGGTCCACATTGGAGCCTCCACTTCTCCATAGAGCGCCCCCTGGAGGACTGAAGGAGCCCCACAGTCAAGCTCCCTACAGACCACCTCTGCATCCTGCTGGTCAAAGTCAGCTTCACACACCGAGGACCACGACTGCTCAGACTTCACCTCCAGTCTGCCTGAACACAGACTAGCCCCATTCACCAGCCTGACAGAGTCTGGAGAGAGAGAGGATTTAATATTTAATACTGATCTTTATTTACCACCTTATATATCAGCCATCTTCAACTCATTCCACAAAGGGCCATGTGGCTGCAGGTTTTCATTCCAACCAAGCAGGAGCACACCTGGCTCAATTCATTTAATCAGCTGAACTCACTCTTCAGTCAGCTGATTGGTGTGCATGTGTGCTTCTGCTTGGTTGGAATGAAAACCTGCAGCCACATGGCCCTTTGTGGAATGAGTTGAAGATGGCTGTTATATATCATGACAAATATATAACATCTCAGGAGGTCCCCTCCTGGAGCTGTGGAGTCTCTGGTAGCCGGGCCTCGGCCTCTGGACAGGAATTGATAAGATTTTATTGATACCAATACAATAATCTATTCTGCTAGTTGGTCCAGTTCTTCATTGATTCTCTTATCAATTCCTGTGTTTAAAATGTAGACTCATCAACCTTCTGTAATGTTTAAAATACACTTTAAGTTACATTTAGCAGTGTTCTCTTATTTCCCTGAGTTTCCTTTTTTTCTGAGAGTTTTAAGTTCTAGTTTGTAACTACTGATCTGTTTTAGATTGCTAAGGTCTCGTTCAGCCTGTGTAGAGGAACAGCAGGTCTGTAAATACAGAGAGGTGATTGGCTGAAGCAGCAGGTCTGTAAATACAGAGAGGTGATTGGCTGAAGCAGCAGGTCTGTAAATACAGAGAGGTGTGGCACCCTGGACATTTTAGGGGCTCAGATTATTTTCAGATGTGTTGTTGTATTAGTTTGTTATGTTAGTGACTGGCGCTGTAATCCTTTGCTGAAGGAAGTTAGCCCAGTCATAGTGGACACAGTCACAGTAGAAGCAACAGGAGAGTACTGATGCTAGACTGTCTTTTTGTTGTGTATTTCACTACAAATAAAACCATCTGGCACCTGGATGAACATTGTCTACATTCAGTGTGGAACAAGACAATGAGTCCTTCTTCTTCTGTGAGAAGCTGAATGTTGTTTTCTCCTCATTTGTTTGTTGAGATAAATGAACGTTGATCACTGAGAGATGGTCACACAGCACAGAGAACTCCTACATTCATGTTTAATACAGAGGAGTCAGAGAGCAGAGGAGGAAACACATTAACATCCTCAGCTTCCTTCAGATCAGACAGAAATCAGCTGCAGTTTGATTCATCTGAGACCATCAACATGTTAATAAGACATTCATACAACACTGCATACACAATAGTTTCCTACACAAATGATTGGAAGATATTTAACCTGTTAGCAAACTGTTGCTTCTTTGTTCAGACACAGACCAACAACTATATTCATTTGTGATGTAGTTTTTTGTAAGGTGGATGTGACTGAGCTGGCTCAGGAGAACTGCAGAGTGTGTGAGTGAACCACAGCAGGTTGATTAAAGGTTCAGATTGTTTCAGTTTGAATCAATGAGCCTCCAGGAACAAGCTAACTTCTCTACCCTTTAGGAAGCCGTCATCCTCCATAAGTTTACAGTTCAGTTCAATGGAAACCACCAACTATCACTGTGACAGAGGAAGGAGAGTATTATTGTCAGAGATGATGTCACTGATGGACTTACCTGAGCAGGTGAGCTCCAACATGGAGGAAGAGGAAAATGATGATACACAGTCCTTCAGTGCAGATCCAGACTGAAGACATTCATGACTGATCCTCCATACGGGTCTGTATGAGTCATCTCTGCGTCCTGTTGAAACAGCAGAGCCACAGTCCAATTCTCTGCAGGCAACAGCTGCTTCCTTCAGGGTCCAGTCAAAGTCACTCGTCAATGGTCTCCACTCTCTATTATTCACCTCCAGTGTACCTGCACAGCGACTGGCTCCTCCCACCAACCTGACAGGCTCTGAACAGAAACAAGAGAGTCATCAGTAAAAGAATAAAGTGAGTTTCATTAGAACAGAAACAAGAGTCATCAGTAAAAGAATAAAGTGAGTTTCATTAGAACAGAAACAAGAGAGTCATCAGTAAAAGAATAAAGTGAGTTTCATTAGAACAGAAACAAGAGAGTCATCAGTAAAAGAATAAAGTGAGTTTCATTAGAACAGAAACAAGAGAGTCATCAGTAAAAGAATAAAGTGAGTTTCATTAGAACAGAAATGAAGACAAATCAAAGCTGCAGCTCCTCTTCTACCTGAGCAGGTGAGTCCAACAGCTTTACCAGGTGAGCAGGTTCTTCTAGCTGAGTCAGATCTTCTACAGTCCAGGAGAGCAGACTCATTGCCTCCACACTGGAACTCTTTGGTCCACATTGGAGCCTCCACTTCTCCATAGAGCGCCCCCTGGAGGACTGAAGGAGCCCCACAGTCAAGCTCCCTACAGACCACCTCTGCATCCTGCTGGTCAAAGTCAGCTTCACACACTGAGGACCACGACTGCTCAGACTTCACCTCCAGTCTGCCTGAACACAGACTAGTCCCATTCACCAGCCTGACAGAGTCTGGAGAGAGAGAGGATTTAATATTTAATACTGATCTTTATTTACCACCTTATATATCATGACACATATATAACATCTCAGGAGGTCCCCTCCTGGAGCTGTGGAGTCTCTGGTAGCCGGGCCTCGGCCTCTGGACAGGAATTGATCAGATTTTATTGATACCAATACAATAATCTATTCTGCTAGTTGGTCCAGTTCTTCATTGATTCTCTTATCAATTCCTGTGTTTAAAATGTAGACTCATCAACCTTCTGTAATGTTTAAAATACACTTTAAGTTACATTTAGCAGTGTTCTCTTATTTCCCTGAGTTTCCTTTTTTTCTGAGAGTTTTAAGTTCTAGTTTGTAACTACTGATCTGTTTTAGATTGCTAAGGTCTCGTTCAGCCTGTGTAGAGGAACAGCAGGTCTGTAAATACAGAGAGGTGATTGGCTGAAGCAGCAGGTCTGTAAATACAGAGAGGTGATTGGCTGAAGCAGCAGGTCTGTAAATACAGAGAGGTGTGGCACCCTGGACATTTTAGGGGCTCAGATTATTTTCAGATGTGTTGTTGTATTAGTTTGTTATGTTAGTGACTGGCGCTGTAATCCTTTGCTGAAGGAAGTTAGCCCAGTCATAGTGGACACAGTCACAGTAGAAGCAACAGGAGAGTACTGATGCTAGACTGTCTTTTTGTTGTGTATTTCACTACAAATAAAACCATCTGGCACCTGGATGAACATTGTCTACATTCAGTGTGGAACAAGACGATGAATCCTTCTTCTTCTGTGAGAAGCTGAATGTTGTTTTCTCCTCATTTGTTTGTTGAGATAAATGAACGTTGATCACTGAGAGATGATCACACAGCACAGAGAACTCCTACATTCATGTGTAATACAGAGGAGTCAGAGAGCAGAGGAGGAAACACATTAACATCCTCAGCTGCCTTCAGATCAGACAGAAATCAGCTGCAGTTTGATTCAACTGAGACCATCAACATGTTAATAAGACATTCATACAACACTGCACACACAATAGTTTCCTACACAAATGATTGGAAGATATTTAACCTGTTAGCAAACTGTTGCTTCTTTGTTCAGACACAGACCAACAACTATATTCATTTGTGATGTAGTTGTTTGTAAGGTGGATGTGACTGAGCTGGCTCAGGAGAACTGCAGAGTGTGTGAGTGAACCACAGCAGGTTGATTAAAGGTTCAGATTGTTTCAGTTTGAATCAATGAGCCTCCAGGAACAAGCTAACTTCTCTACCCTTTAGGAAGCCGTCATCCTCCATAAGTTTACAGTTCAGTTCAATGGAAACCACCAACTATCACTGTGACAGAGGAGGGAGAGTATTACTGTCAGAGATGATGTCACTGATGGACTTACCTGAGCAGGTGAGCTCCACCATGGAGGAAGACAAACCTGATGATACACAGTCTTTCAGTGCAGATCCAGACTGAAGACAGTGAGGTCTGATCCTCCATACAGGTCTGTATGAGGACTCATCTCTACGTCCTGTTGAAACAGCAGAGCCACAGTCCAATTCTCTGCAGGCAACAACTGCTGCCTTCAGGGTCCAGTCAGAGTCTCTCACTGGTCTCCACTCTCTATTATTCACCTCCAGTGTACCTGCACAGCGACTGGCTCCTCCCACCAACCTGACAGATTCTGAACAGAAACAAGAGAGTCACCAGTAAAAGAATAAAGTGAGTTTCATTAGAACAGAAATGAAGACAAATCAAAGCTGCAGCTCCTCTTCTACCTGGTGAGCAGGTGAGTCCAACAGCTTTACCAGGTGAGCAGGTTCTTCTAGCTGAGCCTGATCTTCTACAGTCCAGGAGAGCAGACTCATTGCCTCCACAATGGAACTCTTTGGTCCACATTAGAGCCTCCACTTCTCCATAGAGCGCCCCCTGGAGGACTGAAGGAGCCCCACAGCCAAGCTCCCTACAGACCACCTCTGCATCCTGCTGGTCAAAGTCAGCTTCACACACTGAGGACCACGACTGCTCAGACTTCACCTCCAGTCTGCCTGAACACAGACTAGTCCCATTCACCAGCCTGACAGAGTCTGGAGAGAGAGAGGATTTAATATTTAATACTGATCTTTATTTACCACCTTATATATCATGACAAATATAAAACATCTCAGGAGGTCCCCTCCTGGAGCTGTGGAGTCTCTGGTAGCCGGGCCTCGGCCTCTGGACAGAAATTGATAAGATTTTATTGATACCAATACAATAATCTATTCTGCTAGTTGGTCCAGTTCTTCATTGATTCTCTTATCAATTCCTGATCAAATGTTTTGTGTGGAAAGAAATTGTCCTGCACAAGTTTCAGGGACAACAAAACAGGTTGATTGTCTCCACTGTTAATCAATGATGTTGCATGCTGATGAATATGTTGGTAAGATAAATAACATGCAAATAATGCACAGCCAACAGTTCATTACTTAAATAATGAATTTGAAAGCAACTAACAGTCTCCTGCCTCTATGGACAGCAGTGCCAATCACATGCTGCTTGTTCCAGCTGTGTCAGTGTAATGGTTATAGGAATGCTGTAATTCTGAATGAATTAATGGAAACAATATGAGTTAAAAATATTTAAACATGTGTGTAAAAGGAAAAGATAAAGATGCTGAGTTCAAATGCTGTAATTCATTGTTCTATCAAAGGGATTGATTTAAAAACACACAATGATCTACAGATCAAGGTTATCTGTGATCCATTGCTCTGACCTTTCAGGTAAAACAGGTTAAAAAAGATAAATAGGATAAAAAGATGATCTGTGTTTAAAATGTAGACTCATCAACCTTCTGTAATGTTTAAAATACACTTTAAGTTACATTTAGCAGTGTTCTCTTATTTCCCTGAGTTTCCTTTTTTTCTGAGAGTTTTAAGTTCTAGTTTGTAACTACTGATCTGTTTTAGATTGCTAAGGTCTCGTTCAGCCTGTGTAGAGGAACAGCAGGTCTGTAAATACAGAGAGGTGATTGGCTGAAGCAGCAGGTCTGTAAATACAGAGAGGTGATTGGCTGAAGCAGCAGGTCTGTAAATACAGAGAGGTGATTGGCTGAAGCAGCAGGTCTGTAAATACAGAGAGGTGATTGGCTGAAGCAGCAGGTCTGTAAATACAGAGAGGTGTGGCACCCTGGACATTTTAGGGGCTCAGATTATTTTCAGATGTGTTGTTGTATTAGTTTGTTATGTTAGTGACTGGCACTGTAATCCTTTGCTGAAGGAAGTTAGCCCAGTCATAGTGGACACAGTCACAGTAGAAGCAACAGGAGAGTACTGATGCTAGACTGTCTTTTTGTTGTGTATTTCACTACAAATAAAACCATCTGGCACCTGGATGAACATTGTCTACATTCAGTGTGGAACAAGATGATGAATCCTTCTTCTTCTGTGAGAAGCTGAATGTTGTTTTCTCCTCATTTGTTTGTTGAGATAAATGAACGTTGATCACTGAGAGATGATCACACAGCACAGAGAACTCCTACATTAATGTGTAATACAGAGGAGTCAGAGAGCAGAGGAGGAAACACATTAACATCCTCAGCTGCCTTCAGATCAGACAGAAAACAGCTGCAGTTTGATTCATCTGAGACCATCAACATGTTAATAAGACATTCATACAACACTGCATACACAATAGTTTACTACAGAAATGATTGGAAGATATTTAACCTGTTAGCAAACTGTTGCTTCTTTGTTCAGACACAGACCAACAACTATATTCATTTGTGATGTAGTTGTTTGTAAGGTGGATGTGACTGAGCTGGCTCAGGAGAACTGCAGAGTGTGTGAGTGAACCACAGCAGGTTGATTAAAGGTTCAGATTGTTTCAGTTTGAATCAATGAGCCTCCAGGAACAAGCTAACTTCTCTACCCTTTAGGAAGTCGTCATCCTCCATAAGTTTACAGTTCAGTTCAATGGAAACCACCAACTATCACTGTGACAGAGGAAGGAGAGTATTACTGTCAGAGATGATGTCACTGATGGACTTACCTGAGCAGGTGAGCTCCACCGTGATGGAAGAGGAATCTGATGATGCACAGTCCTTCAGTATAGATCCAGACTGAAGACAGTCACGCCTGACCCTCCATACAGGTCTGTATGAGGACTCATCTCTGAGTCCTGTTGAAACAGCAGAGCCACAGTCCAATTCTCTGCAGGCAACAGCTGCTTCCTTCAGGGTCCAGTCATAGTCAATGAATGGTCTCCACTCTCCCTGTTTCACCTCCAGTGTACCTGCACAGCAACTGGCTCCTCCCACCAACCTGACAGTCTCTGAACAGAAACAAGAGAGTCATCAGTAAAAGAATAAAGTGAGTTTCATTAGAACAGAAACAAGAGAGTCATCAGTAAAAGAATAAAGTGAGTTTCATTAGAACAGAAATGAAGACAAATCAAAGCTGCAGCTCCTCTTCTACCTGAGCAGGTGAGTACAACAGCTTTACTAGGTGAGCAGGTTCTTCTAGCTGAGTCTGATCTTCTACAGTCCAAGAGAGCAGACTCATTGCCTCCACACTGGAACTCTTTGGTCCACATTGGAGCTTCCACTTCTCCATAGAGCGCCCCCTGGAGGACTGAAGGAGCCCCACAGTCAAGCTCCCTACAGACCACCTCTGCATCCTGCTGGTCAAAGTCAGCTTCACACACTGAGGACCACGACTGCTCAGACTTCACCTCCAGTCTGCCTGAACACAGACTAGTCCCATTCACCAGCCTGACAGAGTCTGGAGAGAGAGAGGATTTAATATTTAATACTGATCTTTATTTACCACCTTATATATCATGACAAATATAAAACATCTCAGGAGGTCCCCTCCTGGAGCTGTGGAGTCTCTGGTAGCCGGGCCTCGGCCTCTGGACAGGAATTGATCAGATTTTATTGATACCAATAGAATAATCTATTCTGCTAGTTGGTCCAGTTCTTCATTGATTCTCTTATCAATTCCTGATCAAATGTTTTGTGTGGAAAGAAATTGTCCTACACAAGTTTCAGGGACAACAAAACAGTTTGATTGTCTCCACTGTTAATCAATGATGTTGCATGCTGATGAAGTAAAAGAATAAAGTGAGTTTCATTAGTTATCCGAAACAACACAGTAACACATGTGCTAATGCTAACATTAGCATATGCTATTAGTTACTAGTTTGAAGAATATTTGGTCATAAATCAAAGTGGACTGATTGTCTCCAGCTGATGGAGGTGAGAGTCCTCAGTTCTCAGACCAGATGAGATATATTCTCTGTTTTTACCTGTTGATTGGTGTTTATCTTCAGCCTGGAGTCCTGGAGACAAAATCAGAACATTCATATTTATATTGGTGCAGAGCTGTGAACTGAACAAACACAGTTCATCTCAGTGAAAAACACACAGATTATTGAACTCACTCAGGAGTCATGTGACCAGTTTACCACTGACCTGCAAAGCCACAAACTACATATGTGGACCACAATCGGACTTTTACATTTGTTTTACCTTTAAATGTTCATTAACCAGAAAACTGAGACAAAAAACAACTCAGATTAAAGTGTTGGTTCAGTCTTGGAGGACAGAGACAGTCTGCTAGACATCTAAACTCTTTGTGTTTTCAAACGTATGGTCGGTTTGCTCTGACCTGAATCACTTCATCAACTAAAGTTAAAGGTCCTTACTTTTCCCATCAGCTGTGAAGATGAATTTGAACCAACATGTTTTGTAAACCTGCCCCGTACCCGCTTGTGGATGTGTTACTGAAAGTATTATGAAGTTAAATATGAACGTAATTATTTTTAATCTCAATGTTTCTACTTTCTGCTTCTTGTTTGAAGATCAGCAGATGAGATGAAACAGACGCTTCATACAGAGTTAAAGGAAAACTACAGTTCATTAAAACGGTCTGATCATGTGACTGCTCGTGTTTCTGACCTATCAGACGTCTTTTTAGTGATGTCACCGTGTTCACAGATCTCAGATATTAACTTGTTGAAATCGATGTTGTTACTGAATTATTAAAAGAAGTCAGAAGTTATGATTTAGTGCAACAGAGCGCTTCATATAGAGTTAATAGTTAATGCAACACAGCAGCTCAAATGACTTCATTACCCAGAAATCCTGCGTGGTGACATCACAAAACCACTGTGTGTGTGTGTGTGTGTGTGTGTGTGTGTGTGTGTGTGTATGTGTGTGTGTGTGTGTGTGTGTGTGTGTGTCTGGGGATTTTTGTGATTGGCTCTTTCGGGTCATGTGATTTCACTATAGAAGTTATTATAATGATATAAACATAAAATAAAATCAGTCTACTGCTAATAAAACTACTGCTGCTTATATTTTTATCACAATTATAATTAAATATTACAAAATAGTACTTAGGTATTCAAACCACAGATAGTGAGTACTGATAGTGGTAGTGAGCATCATCTACTGACACATTAACAAATTACTTCACAACCATTCTCAGTAAGCAAAAATACTATTCTGGTGCATGTGGAGCTGGACAGAAGAGTCTCTCTTTATATTTAGGCCTTTGTTAGAATACTGAGGTCATGAGGTCAAGACACTGTCTCCACTAGTTGCAGTAATTTTATTTTTGGATTTGGAATTATAATATGAACATTTATTATGCCAGTTTAAAATAAGATATTTATGTTATTTATTTAAATCCAGCAGGGTATGAAAGATCAATAACCTCTGAATTTCTACCTTTTATATATATTATATTGGACTGAAAGGGTTTAAAAGGATATATTGGTATGTATTCCTTTGGATTTATTTCTTATTTTGATGTGGGCTGTAGAAAAATGATCTCCAGGCAAAATAACAGTGGGTAAACTTAAAGTCAAGCACTAACCTTTATTAATTGTGTACATCTGAGTGATCGATCTATAAATGACAGGAACATCTGTCTGTCTGTCTGTTATTCGCATATCTCTCTAACTGTTCATCCGATTAATGTCTAACGTACCAGGTGTCTTGCCATGGGCACGAGCGAGTGCAGTGCCAAGTTTGACGTTGTTTGGATAAGAAATGTAAAAGATATAGATAAATATATCCGTAAAAGAAGCACGCATTGGCTGGACCAGGTCCAGTTAAACCAACCATGTTTTAAGGTCAGTTCTTTGATATTGGACAACAGAGTCAGTATGTTGTTGTGGGCAAGCTCCATGCTTTTTGTTAATTCACTCATGTTAGCAGAGGCGGTTCTGGCTGGTTTTGCGCCCTGGGCGGACCGACTATCGGCGCCCCTCCCTACAAATCCTTCATCACACAAAAAATAAGATAAATAAATGAAATATAGTATGTAAACACCAAAGTAAATTACACACATCCGTCATCATACAAATGAATAAAATAAAATAAATAAATGAAAAATACTAATAATTAACGTAGGCTAATCTGACAGACTTTCACCCTTTTTACAACTGGCATTAAAATGTTTTGTGGGTGATTAGATTGCTATCAGGGAGTGCTTCACCACATGAACGTGCACGTGTAAAGTTATTTATTTATTTATTTATTGCATTTTCCAATAACTTACATGTAGCTATAACGGGTCTGTATTAATTTTATAAATATATTACTATTTATTTGGAAGCAGCAGTTTGTGTTGTGTGGCCTGGGCTCATAATCATCACAGGTCAGTCTATCCCCCGCCCCCCTCTCCCCCTTTGCTTTTCCACTGAGAGTGAGACTCACTCACAACCTGCTCACAGCCTCTGCAGTCGCAAGTTGATCCCCCCGCCCCCTCCCCTTTGCCTTTTCTTCTGACACACAACTGTATACATGACTCTCAGCAGCAAGTTGATGTGATAGTAGGGGCGCCTCATCGCCCACTGCACCAACTTGATGTGGAAATGAGCGGTATTAGTCTAAAAAACTGGCGATTTTTTTTTGAGGGCGTGCTTTTCTTTTTTGAGGACGGACTTTTTTTCCCTTTTTTTTTTTTGAAAGCGCTTGTGCGCCCCCAAGTAGATTGCGCCCTGGGCGGTTGCCCACATTGCCCATAGCAAAAACCGCCACTGCATGTTAGCATTATCTGTCATTAAGTTTTGTGACATTCCTATGACAGTAAATACTGGTTCCAAGTGGTATACAAAATCTTAAATGCATTGAAAATGGAATTTAAAAATAAAGGAGGATAACATGAAATACATGGATGCTTCTTTTTGGTTTATACTCTTGGTCAGACAACACAAGACATTTGTTGCCTTCAAAGGGTGTTACGATGCTTTACTGGCATTGTTTTGTGTATGTTAATTCAATAATTCATTCATAATTCTTTCTGGTCCATTTTAGTTAGTATCAAATGCAAATATCAAGAGACAAAAGTGAGCCTAAACGGAAGAAATAAAATGGGAAGAGACTCCATCAACAAAACTGTAAAATGCTGAGTTGGTGTTATATAAAGCACTCCAAAAGAACACACACCAAATTTTACTACTTTTATTAGAAATGGTAGTCCTCACAAAGAACTCTGAGATCATGGTCCTCACAATGTGATATATACATGTATGTGTATGAGTATCTGTGTGTGTGTGTGTGTGTAGGTGTATTTTCACAGTTTCTCCTCAAATCAGATAAGAGTTAGTGTGAAACTGCTGCAGACCACTCTGATCACTTTTACTGACACTTTTAAAAAGGATCCTTAAACTTTAAGAATCCTGTTTGACTGATTTTAAAGTCTCTGCACTGACCAACGCTTTGTTTTAACATCCTTTTATTGCTCTATAAAGCTCTTAATAGTCTAGAAACAGAGCGCTTCATATAGAGTTCATAGTTAATGCAACACAGCAGCTCAAATGACTTCATTACCCAGAAATCCTGCGTGGTGACATCACTAAACCACTGTGTGCGTCTGTGTGTCTGTGTGTGTGTGTGTGTGTGTGGTTATGTGTGTGTGGTTATGTGTGTGTGTGTGACAGAGATACAGGAAACAGCTCAACTTCGTATATCTGATAAGAACAAAGTGTTGCGCAACAGTGCGTCCTGTACCAGCCGCTAAACGTCTGCTGTTGCCATGGTAACAGGCGTGAACAGCGCGTCCTCCGGTCTCTGACAGCGGCTTTATTCACAGCTGATCTGTGTCTTATTCTACTGTCACATCATAACGACAATTTGATGAAATATAAGACAGAAATAGTAACAAAGTGCAGCTTTGCGGCTCGGTTCAGACTGCAGGAAGTTCATATCAATCACCTGATGGAAACACCACTTCAACTACAGCTCACATATTTTGCTACTTTAAGTTGAACTCCACCACATTTACAGTTTCTGGCAGCTGCAGTTACTTTTTACTTTGATGACTTTACACACTAAACACTTTTTCCAGTTTTAATTGGACGACTGGATGTATTTCTGTTTTCTTGAAAATGTGTTTGAGTTTAAAGTGATGAAAAATAATGTGAACTCATAGAGGAGCATCAAAATCCAACTTATTACAACTTCCATGGAAACACATGAGTCATTAAACTGTGTGAAAACTATCAGCCGCTTTTCTTCTTCATGACTTTTACAGGTGAGGTTTTGAAGCTTGAACACATTGATGATTAAAGCAGAGTCCTACCTGAGCTCCACAGCAACAGCAACAGCATCAGCAGGAGATCCATGACCAGGTAGACCGTCTGTCTCTGTCTGACCCACTCGTCAGCTCTCCTCTGACAATCACATGTTTCATCTTTTATTTCATCAGCCGTGAAAAAAACCAAGTGATCCTCCTCTTCTCAGAAGTGATGCCTACTTGTAACCCACAGACTAAAGGGCAAAGTCACAGATGTGAAGATATCAGGCATCAGTTGACAACCTCACATTACTTTGAGCCCACAGTCCTCCTCTCCTCTCCTCCTCTCCTCCTCTCTTCTCCTCCTCCTCTCCTCCTCTCCTCTCTTCTCCTCCTCCTCTCCTCTTCTCCTCCTCTTCTCCTCCTCCTCTCCTCTCCTCCTCCTCCTCCTCTCCTCTTCCTCCTCTCCTCTCCTCCTCTCCTCTCCTCTCTTCTCCTCCTCCTCTTCTCCTCTCCTCCTCCTCCTCTCCTCTCCTCCTCCTCCTCTGATGTAAACAGAGATTGTGTGAAAGTGGACCCCATCAATGATGAAAACAGGGAGTGTGTGTATGTGGACCCTACAAGTGATGAAAACAGGGAGTGTGTGTCTGTGGACCCCATCAGTGTTGAAAACAGGTAGTGTGTGTCTGTGGACCCCATCAGTGATGAAAACAGGGAGTGTGTGTATGTGGACCCTACAAGTGATGAAAACAGGGAGTGTGTGTCTGTGGACCCCATCAGTGTTGAAAACAGGTAGTGTGTGTGTGTGGACCCCATCAGTGATGAAAACAGGAAGTGTGTGTCTGTGGACCCCATCAGTGATGAAAACAGGGAGTGTGTATCTGTGGACCCCATCAGTGATGAAAACAGGGAGTGTGTGTCTGTGGACCCCATCAGTGATGAAAACAGGTAGTGTGTGTGTAGGTGTGTGTCTGTGTGGGCGTGCATGTCTCTCCTCTTCTCCTCTCCTCCTCTCTCCTCTCCTCTCCTCTCCTCTCTTCCCCTCTTCTCCTCTACTCCTCTCTCTCTCTCCTCTCTCTCCTCTCCTCCTCTCCTCTCCTCTCCTGTTCTCCTATCCTATCTCCTCTCCTCCTCCCCTCCTCTCCTCCTCTCCTCTCCTCCCCTCTCCTCCTCTCATCTCCTCTCTTCTCTCCTCTCCTCTCCTCCCCTCTCCCCTCCTCTCTCCTCTCCTCTCCTCCTCTCCTCTCTCCTCTCCTCTCTCCTCTCCTCTCCTCTCCTCTCCCCTCCTCTCCTCTCCTCTCATCCTCCTCTCCTGTCTCCTCTCTTCCTCTCCTCTCCTCCTCTACCCTCCTCTCCTCTCCTCCTCTCCTATCCCCTCTTCTCCTCCTCTCCTTTCCTCTCCTCTCCTCTTCTCTCCTCTCATCCTCCTCTCCTCTCCTCTCCTCTTCCTCTCCTCTCATCCTCCTCTCCTCTCCTCCCCTCTCCCCTCCTCCTCTCCTCCTCTCCTATCTCCTCCCCTCCTCTCATCCTCCTCTCCTGTCTCCTCTCTTCCTCTCCTCTCCTCTCCTCTCCTCTCCTCCTCTCCCCTCCTCTCCTCCCCCCCTCTCCTCTCCTCCTCCTCCCCTCCCCTCCTCTCTTCTCATCTGATTAAGTTCAGCAGAAATGAGTGATGACACGTTTCCTTACATGTTCAGATCAGATAAGAGTTAGTGTGAAACTGCTGCAGACCACTCTGATCACTTTTACTGACATTTTTGGTGTGACATCACAAAACCACTGTGTGTGTGTGTGTTGTGTGTGTGTGTGTGTGTTTGTGTGTCTCTGTCTCTCTCTCTCTCTCTCTCTCTCTCTCTCTCTCTCTTTTTTTTTTCTCTCTCTCTTTTTTCTCTCTCTCTCTCAAGCCCCCTTAGGGCCCTATGTGTGCATGTGCCAGCATCAAGTCGGCCTCATGAATGAACAGCGCCGTAGTTATCTTTCTAGATGAAGTAAGGAAAGTGTGGAATTGTGTTTACTTTGGTGAGTCCTGCCAAGAAACTAATGATCTCCAACGCGCCTCCTTTTATCAGAAATGATGATTTATGTTGTCCCAAAGCCAGGCAGGTGGAGAGGCTGGTGGTCCGGGCAGAGGAGCAGAGAAAACAGCGCAAGCAGGAATAAAGGAGAGTCAGATTGTAAAAGAAATTAGTAAAAATTCAGTGATGAAGAAGCAGATGAAGGGCTCATCCGTGAGGATGATCTGGGTCGGCTGGCCTTCTGTCGGACTGCCCGGTCCGGTGCCGTGAGGATGATCCGGATCGGGTGGTCTGTCGGACTTCCCGGTACAGTGCTGTGAGGATGATCCGGGTCGGCTGGCCTTCTGTCGGACTGCCCGGTCCGGTGCTGTGAGGATGATCCAGATGGGCTGGTCTGTCGGACTGCCCAGTCCAGTGCTGTGAGGATGATCCAGATGGGCTGGTCTGTCGGACTGCCCAGTCCGGTGCTGTGAGGATGATCCGGATCGGCTGGCCTTCTGTCCGACTGCCCGGTCCGATGCTGTGAGGATGATCCATGTCGGCTGGCCTTCTGTCCGACTGCCCGGTCCGGTGCTGTGAGGATGATCCGGATGGGCTGGTCTGTCCGACTGCCCGGTCCGGTGCTGTGAGGATGATCCAGATGGGCTGGTCTGTCGGACTGCCCGGTCCGGTGCCGTGAGGATGATCCGGGTCGGCTGGCCTTCTGTCGGACTGAAACAATGAAGCAGTGTCCCTGAGAAAACAGGAAGGACACTTCTCATCAACATTAGGATTTAAAATGGACACAAAAACATTTACAGCAACAGAAAGTCTCCAACTCTTTTTGTCACCTGACCCAGTAAGGTGATGTGATGAGGGGCCCACAGTCCGGCTCACATCAAAACCACTTCCAAAAACAATGGGTTCTTTCAAAGTCCAAAAAAGTGAAGAACAAGTCTTTACCCTTTCCTTTTTAGAAAGTCCACAAATTCTAAAAAGACTCTGGAAAATTCTGGAAAAGTCCTCAAGTTTTGTTTTCGAAAATCCATTAGAAACAGGGATTCCTACAGTCCCAGTCCCCAATCTTGAACCAGGACAGTCCGAGCCACCGGTCCCTCTGTGGGACCCAGTGGAGGCGGTCCCAGAAACAATCCACGATCACCGCTTGGACTTTGGCCAGCAGGGTCACAGGAGGGTCCACACAGGAGAGTCGATGCCACAACATGGAAGCAGCCAGATTATTGATTATTAAAACACGACCTCTAAAAGACATTTTTGGGAAAATCCATTTCCACTTTTTGAGTCTCCCCTCCACTTTCTCTAGAACATTGTCTGGATCACCGAGATACCCCCAGATACTCGATCCCTCCTCCCTTGCAGGTAAACCCCCAGATACTCGATCCCTCCTCCCTTCCAGGTGGTCTGTGTGACTCCAATCTGATGGTAGAAAGGGTGAATGAAGTCTCTCCGATAAGTTATGACGTTTAAAGGAGACACCAAAATCTGTCTGAGGTTACTTTTATGTAATTCTGTCACTTTGGGTTTCTTCTTCGTGGGATGTTAATGGATCTGTCTGCTGCTGTGGGTCAATCAATCAAACTTTATTTATATAGCACCTTTCATACATACTAGTTCAAAGTACTTAAAGTAAAGAAGAACAGAATCAGTACTAGAATATTACATTCTTGTCTCTATATTGAAGCACAGTTGCCTAATTTACTTATTTTAACATATTGATGGCATATCTTTCTATTTCTCTATTAAATATACGTTTAATGAATTTTAATTTTGTCATCCTTTGAGTTTTAATGGTGATCATTTAGAAAATAAATATTTCTTTATGTTCAGAACGGGTTACTCATTTATGCCGTGTACTGTATTAGAAACTGATTTATTAGCATTAAACTGTCACATACAATAAATGAAGGCTGAACAAACATTCAATTCTGTCAAACATCACATTTATTTATTGGAAACAGCAGAACAAAGATAAAACACTTCATTTCACTAAATAATATTTCCTTTTGTTCGGTTACATTAAGTCAAAAAGTTCAATAACTCAATAACACATCTAAGCTGAATAATTATCATATAGTCTATAAAAGGAAGAGAAGAAACAAAGATATAAACTCATCAAACATGCGGATAGATTTTTAAATGATTTCTTGACTCAACATTTATCCAGATGAGATCATAAAACTCTGGATTCATGTAAATATTCAACTCTTACATTCTGTCAAATTTGACCCGTTTTGACATTTAACAGCTTGTAAAAACACTGCAAATGTCTTTTATTCTGAAATTTGACGACTTTTGCTACAGTGGTCTAAAATGCACGAAAATGAAAATATTTTAAACGTCATATTTTTATATAGATGCTACTAATGTTTGTCCATTGAGGCTGTTCTGGGTCAGATGATCTCCGTATCTATGTCCATGTGTTTTAGTGAAATGAATAGTTAATAGTTTTAATAAGATAGTAGTTATGAGGATTTCTTTTTATGATGTAGCAGTGAAGACTGATGGCTCTAATGGTTCTACAATAAACCCCACACTTCCAGAAAGCTCTGCTCATTTTACCTTTACATATAAAATACATTTCCATCATTATTGCTATGTTATATTTTCATGTCTGAGGTAAAATAGGACATGATATTGTGTGATAGGAGCTGTTTAGCTTTTTATGAGGAGAACAAACTGTGAGGAGAGAATATGAACAGTATGTGAGGAGAGAATATGAACAGTATGTGAGGAGAGAATATGAACAGGAGAGAATATGAACAGTATGAGAGGAGAGAATATGAACAGTATGTAAAGGGTTAAGTAAAAATGTTACAGCTGTTCACACAAGCGATTAATATTCTGTCAAACTATAATTATAAACAGATATTTATGTTATAAATGGTCCAATCAGATCTCCTCCCTGCTCTTCTTCTAGTGGTTTTAATAAAGGTCTTACTACTTCCTGTTTTGGCACTGAGCGTTGGTGCTGGATGGAAATCAGAAGCTGTGGAATCGAACAATACGGATGTCATTCCTCGCCGTGCTGAGCTGCAAAAACCTGTCAGACTGAAAGGAGAGATTAAACCAAATGTGATTTTCTTCTTCAGAGGGTTTGTGTGGCTCCTCGGAGGTCCTACTCTGCCCCCCGAGCTCCTTCCTCTCCAGTCGGCTCTCCTTCCTCTCCAGCCGGCTCTCCTTCCTCTCCAGCCGGCTCTCCTTCCTCTCCAGCCGGCTCTCCTTCAGCTCTGGAAACACCCAGGTTATAATAATCCAGCTCAATGTTCTCCTGTGGGTCTGACTTCTGCCCCCTGCTGGCCTGGAGAGACATGACAACACAGATCTAAGTGACTGCATCACTCCTTTCTGCAGTATAAACAGGCTGAGTGCTTCATTTCAACCAGTCCTCTAAACAAACATGTTCAGTACCTTCAGGATGAAATAGAGGGCAGTGTTAGACAGCAGCAGAGTCACCAGCAGGAAGACGACCAGTCTGATGATAAAAACTTTTGGATCTGATGAGACACATTCAGTCATCACAGTCATCACACAACAGCTCCCATCAAACAGAAACTTTAGTGACGTTAAATCTCCTAAAATCAGTGAAGTCTGAAGCAGCTTGTTGATTCAGCTCTTAGAGAATAAGTTCATCTGATCCTCTCTGTATGCTGATGATGTTCAACAAAAACCACTCATGTGTTCACAGCTGCTTTGAAAGAATGAATGAAAGTCTGCTGATTCTCTCCTTAAAGCTCCCGTCTGCTTAAAATGATTCAACTGATTGTTAACAGTCAACATCTTTACATGCAGTTAAATCAGATGTGATCCTGGTGAAGCTCTGAGTTCATCATGTAAACCCTGTTTATTGTCATTATAGTGCTTATCTGGCTTCACTTTTACTTTCCACTACAACACAGTTGTTATGGTTGAATAATGTTAAAGAAGCCGGGAAGGAAACAGTTTACAGCTCCTTCATCAGATTGTGACTCAGCTCTCTGTAGGTCGCTGGGTCGCTCCGGCTGCCTCGTGACTTTTTATCAAACATGGAAACAAAGTCAGTGTGACGTCTCAGTTGGACTGAGCTTCACACTCTGCTTCAGCTTACCTGTGACAGTGAGAGAGAGCAGACGGCTCTCAGAGGAAAAGTTATGAGAAAAAACATAGATGCCATAAACACAGCTGTAGTTTCCTTGGTGGGCGGGGTCTGCAGCAGGAAACAGGAAGTCTGCAGAGTGATTGACAGCTGGCTGGGTGTAGTTGTATGTTGTGTTGAAGGAGGTGAAGGTGAGCTGGAAGGAGCCTCCTGGGTACTGAGGCTGGACGGAGCAGCTGATGGTGAAGCTGGAGCCCTGGAGAACCTGAAACCCCTGCTGCTGGACCCCGGAGACCCCGTCCATGGTAGGAGACACAGAGATGATTGGCTGAAGCAGCAGGTCTGTAAATACAGAGAGGTGATTGACTGAAGCAGCAGGTCTGTAAATACAGAGAGGTGATTGGCTGAAGAACAGCTGCAGTTTGATTCATCTGAGACCATCAACATGTTAATAAGACATTCATACAACACTGCATACACAATAGTTTCCTACAGAAATGATTGGAAGATATTTAACCTGTTAGCAAACTGTTGCTTCTTTGTTCAGACACAGACCAACAACTATATTCATTTGTGATGTAGTTGTTTGTAAGGTGGATGTGACTGAGCTGGCTCAGGAGAACTGCAGAGTGTGTGAGTGAACCACAGCAGGTTGATTAAAGGTTCAGATTGTTTCAGTTTGAATCTATGAGCCTCCAGGAACAAGCTAACTTCTCTACCCTTTAGGAAGCCGTCATCCTCCATAAGTTTACAGTTCAGTTCAATGGAAACCACCAAGTATCACTGTGACAGAGGAAGGAGAGTATTACTGTCAGAGATTATGTCACTGATGGACTTACCTGAGCAGGTGAACTCCAACATGGAGGAAGAGGACAAGATAAGTGATGACTCTACACAGTCCCTCAGTGTAGATCCAGACTGAAGACAGTCCTGTCTAATAAACCATACAGGTTTGTCTGAGGCCTTATCTCTGCTTCTTCCCGAAACAGCAGAGCCACAGTCCAATTCTCTGCAGACAACAGCTGCTTCCTTCAGGGTCCAGGAAGAGCCATAGTAACCCACTAGTCTCCACTCTCTATTATTCACCTCCAGTGTACCTGCACAGCGACTGGCTCCTCCCACCAACCTGACAGGCTCTGAACAGAAACAAGAGAGTCATCAGTAAAAGAATAAAGTGAGTTTCATTAGAACAGAAACAAGAGAGTCATCAGTAAAAGAATAAAGTGAGTTTCATTAGAACAGAAACAAGAGAGTCATCAGTAAAAGAATAAAGTGAGTTTCATTAGAACAGAAATGAAGACAAATCAAAGCTGCAGCTCCTCTTTTACCTGAGCAGGTGAGTCCAACAGCTTTACCAGGTGAGCAGGTTCTTCTAGCTGAGTCTGATCTTCTACAGTCCAAGAGAGCAGACTCATTGCCTCCACACTGGAACTCTTTGGTCCACATTGGAGCCTCCACTTCTCCATAGAGCGCCCCCTGGAGGACTGAAGGAGCCCCACAGCTAAACTCCCTGCAGACCACCTCTGCATCCTGCTGGTCAAAGTCAGCTTCACACACTGAGGACCACGACTGCTCAGACTTCACCTCCAGTCTGCCTGAACACAGACTAGTCCCATTCACCAGCCTGACAGAGTCTGGAGAGAGAGAGGATTTAATATTTAATACTGATCTTTATTTACCACCTTATATATCATGACAAATATAAAACATCTCAGGAGGTCCCCTCCTGGAGCTGTGGAGTCTCTGGTAGCCGGGCCTCGGCCTCTGGACAGGAATTGATAAGATTTTATTGATACCAATACAATAATCTATTCTGCTAGTTGGTCCAGTTCTTCATTGATTCTCTTATCAATTCCTGATCAAATGTTTTGTGTGGAAAGAAATTGTCCTACACAAGTTTCAGGGACAACAAAACAGTTTGATTGTCTCCACTGTTAATCAATGATGTTGCATGCTGATGAATATGTTGGTAATATAAATAACATGCAAATAATGCACAGCCAACAGTTCATTACTTAAATAATGAATGAAAGCATCTAACAGTCTCCTGCCTCTATGAACAGCAGTGCCAATCACATGCTGCTTGTTCCAGCTGTGTCAGTGTAATGGTTATAAGAATGCTGTAATTCTGAATGAATGAATGAATGGAAACAATATGAGTTAAAACATATTTAAACATGTGTGTAAAAGGAAAAGATAAAGGTGCTGAGTTAAAATGCTGTAATTCATTGTTCTATCAAAGGGATTGATTTAAAAACACACTATGATCTGCAGATCAAGGTTATCTGTGATCCATTGCTCTGACCTTTCAGGTAAAACAGGTTAAAAAAGATAAATAGGATAAAAAGATGATCTGTGTTTAAAATGTAGACTCATCAACCTTCTGTAATGTTTAAAATACACTTTAAGTTACATTTAGCAGTGTTCTCTTATTTCCCTGAGTTTCCTTTTTTTCTGTGAGTTTTAAGTTCTAGTTTGTAACTACTGATCTGTTTTAGATTGCTAAGGTGCTAATGACCTGTATGAAACCTTTCAATCAGCCTACAGGGTCCACCACAGTACAGAGACCAGACCACCCTTGTCAAGATCACAAATGACCTTCTGATTGCTGCTGATTCTGGCTGCATCAGCATCCTGGTTCTGCTGGACCTGACAGCCGCTTTCGATACGGTTTCCCACTCAATCCTGCTCAACCGCCTTTCTACTCACCTTGGACTCACCGGTTCCCGTTCTGTCCTGGTTCACTTCCTACTTATCCAACAGAAAACAGTTTGTCAACTTTCATGGAACCAGCTCCCACCCTGCCCTTGTTAACCATGGTGTGCCACAAGGTTCCGTACTTGGTCCCCTCCTCTTAACCATCTACATGCTCCCGCTCGGCCAGATGATCCGCCGCCACAGTTTGAATTTCCATTGCTACGCTGACGATACCCAACTCTATCACAGCACATCACCTTCCACCCTGCCCCCTCCACAATCCCTCATCAACTGCTTGCATGACATAAAAGTCTGGATGACCACCAACCTGCTCAAACTCAACAGTCAGCAAACCAAAGTCATGGTTGTCGCTCCCAAGAATCTGCTCCACAAAGTAGATGATCTTGTCCTCCAAGTTGATGGCTCCTGCATCTCGCTGTCCTCGGATGTTTGCAATCTGGGTGTTATTTTGGACTCCAAACTCTCATATGACACACACATTAAAACTGTCACCAAATCTGCCTTCTTCCACCTAAGGAACATTTCCACACTATGTCCTTCACTCTCTGACTCAGTTGCCGAGACTCTCATACACGCATTCATCACCTCACGTCTGGACTATTGTACTGCCATCTTGTATGGGGTCCCCAATAAAACGCTTGACAGGCTCCAACATGTCCAAAACTCAGCTGCCAGGGTTCTCACTGGAAATAAACCCTGGCAGCACATCACCCCCCCCCCCCACACACACACACTCAAACAGCTGCACTGGCTTCCTGTTAAGTTCTGCATCACTTTTAAACTTCTTCTCCTCACCTATAAATCTCTTAATGCTGTTGCACCCCAGTACTTAATGGACCTCCTCCATGTTTATCACCCTCTACAGGACCTACGCTCCGCCGACTTGGACCTCCTGTCCATCCCCCGCACCACAAGGAAAACCTTTGGGAGCAGGGCCTTCAGTGTGGAAGCTCCTACACTGTGGAACTTGCTCCCTCCTAACATTCGCCAAGCACCAACTCAGGACTCTTTTAAATCACTGTTGAAAAGGAACTTGTTCCAGCAGGCTTTTGCCGGCTAAATGTGTGTTTTTGTCTGTGTTCTTGTTATTGTGAAGTGACCTTGGGTTTCATGAAAGGCGCTATACAAAATAAAGTTATTAGTATTATTATTATTATTATTATTATTAAGGTCTCATTCAGCCTGTGTGAGAGAGAGGTGATTGGCTGAAGCAGCAGGTCTGTAAATACAGAGAGGTGTGGCACCCTGGACATTTTAGGGGCTCAGATTATTTTCAGATGTGTTGTTGTATTAATTTGATATGTTAGTGACTGGCGCTGTAATCCTTTGCTGAAGGAAGTTAGCCCAGTCATAGTGGACACAGTCACAGTAGAAGCAACAGGAGAGTACTGATGCTAGACTGTCTTTTTGTTGTGTATTTCACTACAAATAAAACCATCTGGCACCTGGATGAACATTGTCTACATTCAGTGTGGAACAAGATGATGAATCCTTCTTCTTCTGTGAGAAGCTGAATGTTGTTTTCTCCTCATTTGTTTGTTGAGATAAATGAACGTTGATCACTGAGAGATGATCACACAGCACAGAGAACTCCTACATTCATGTGTAATACAGAGGAGTCAGAGAGCAGAGGAGGAAACACATTAACATCCTCAGCTGCCTTCAGATCAGACAGAAAACAGCTGCAGTTTGATGCATCTGAGACCATCAACATGTTAATAAGACATTCATACAACACTGCATACACAATAGTTTCCTACACAAATGATTGGAAGATATTTAACCTGTTAGCAAACTGTTGCTTCTTTGTTCAGACACAGACCAACAACTATATTCATTTGTGATGTAGTTGTTTGTACGGTGGATGTGACTGAGCTGGCTCAGGAGAACTGCAGAGTGTGTGAGTGAACCACAGCAGGTTGATTAAAGGTTCAGATTGTTTCAGTTTGAATCAATGAGTCTCCAGGAACAAGCTAACTTCTCTACCCTTTAGGAAGCCGTCATCCTCCATAAGTTTACAGTTCAGTTCAATGGAAACCACCAACTATCACTGTGACAGAGGAAGGAGAGTATTACTGTCAGAGATGATGTCACTGATGGACTTACCTGAGCAGGTGAGCTCCACCATGGAGGAAGAGGAAAATGATGATGCACAGCCCCTCAGTGCAGATCCAGACTGAAGACAGTCAGAGTTGATCCACCATGCAGGTCTGTATGAGGACTCATTTCTGCTTCCTGTTGAAACAGCAGAGCCACAGTCCAATTCTCTGCAGGCAACAGCTGCTTCCTTCAGGGTCCATAAAAAGTCACTCACTGGTCTCCACTCTCCCCGTTTCACCTCCAGTGTACCTGCACAGCGACTGGCTCCTCCCACCAACCTGACAGGCTCTGAACAGAAACAAGAGAGTCATCAGTGTAATAGTAATTTCAACTCCTTTGTAAATTACCCAACCTCCCACCTTCTCACCAAGCTGTCAGACCTTATAATTGTGAATTCTGTTCCTTTGCATCTCTACTACCTGAGACACCCATTCAAACCTTGTGTATTTTAAATTGTGTTGTTTAGACCTCTTAATTTCACACTTCAGGGGGTCGATGTCGATACCTGCGAAAGACAAAAGAGTGTGGAATCACACCTTAGGTAGGAGGCTGACCCCACAGCAGACATAGGACGTTAAACACACCCCAGAGGTGGGCCTTTCTCTCAGGTATAAATGTTCATGTTTCCCAATGTTCGGGGTCTTTCTTCATTCAGAACCGCTCGCATGTTTTGTTGATTGACCTTTTCTTTGCAAAGAAAATAAAACCTTGTCGGCCGGCAGAAATCTCTTTTTCATTCTTCACCAAGAGCACAGAATTTCCACGACAATTTGGTGTCAGAAGTGGGATCCCTCGAGTGATCGTCTGGGGCCGAACGCGGACAGTGACAGGCCATCCTGGAAGAAAAAAGCTTTCCAGTCTCCAACCTCAAAATCTTCTTCTGAGAAGGGAGGACTGACCACAAACGCCCCAGATCATTACCACTGGGATTCCACGAACATAATTCAGTGAAATTCATCTGGTGAGCATTGAAATATTGATATTCTAACTCTTTTCTTTAAAATTTGGGGTTTAATTTGTCATAATATTTCCATTTTTCATTATATCCACAATTGTGTCTGAGTCAGTGACTCAGGGATCAAAGTTTAAATACTTTGGGTACTTTTTTTTATTGCTTGCATAAGCATAAATTAAGGGGTTCGCTTTCAATAACTTGTGCGGTATTACAGAGTGGTCCTTACAGAGACGTCTGTATTGTATTTTTGTCGTCGACGACCTCTACCAGCTGGAATGGGGAGTAAAGTCTCTGGTCAGGCAGGTCCTCCAGAGGGTGCAATTGTGGATATCACGAGAAGGAAATATGGGGATAAAGCTTTAAAATATTTTTTTTTTTTTAAGTATATTTTTTGGGCTTTTTTTGCCTTTAGAATAGAATAGAATAGAATAGATCTTTATTGTCATTGTCACCAGGTACAACGAAATTTAAAAGTGCTCTCCAGTCAGTGCATCATATATAAAAATAAAATAATAATAAATAAAATAATAAATAAAATAAAATAAAAATAAAAATAAAAATAAAATAAATATATATCTAGACACATTCACCCCTCCACACATACATCAGCACACGGACAATACAAGAACATTCATCAACATACAATCATTTTTGTTATTGCACATCAGCTCCTAGTTTTGTTGAGAGTGGTTATTGCTGTTGGGTAAAAGCTGTGTTTGAGTCTGTTTGTCCTTGTTTTCATGAGTCTGTATCGTTTTCCAGATGGTAGCAGTTCAAACAGTGAGTGTCCGGGGTGTGAAGTGTCTTCTATAATACTTTGTGCTCTTTTCTGGCAACGGGAGTGGTGGAGGTCTTCCAGTGTGGAGAGAGGGCAGCCGATGATCTTCTGGGCGGTGGTGATGACCCTCTGGAGTGATTTCCTCTGAGCTGCTGTACTGCTGGTGTACCAGATGCAAATGCAGTATGTCAGGATGCTCTCTATGGAGGCTCGGTAGAAGGACACCAGCAGTCTCTGTATGATGTTCTCCTTCCTGAGGATCCTGAGGAAGTACAGTCTCTGCTGGGCCTTTTTCAGCAGCTCAGAGGTGTTCACACTCCAGGTCAGGTTCTCCTCAATGTGGACTCCTAGGTACCGGAAGTTGGCTACCCTCTCTACACACTCCCCGCTGATGATGAGCGGAGGAATCTCTGTCTTTTTCCTACGATAGTCGATTACCAGCTCTTTGGTCTTGGAGGTGTTCAGGAGGAGGTTATTGTCTCTGCACCATGACGACAGCTGCACCACCTCGTCCCTGTATGCAGACTCATCCCCCCCCGAGATGGGCCCCACCACTGTAGTGTCATCAGCAAACTTCACTACGGTGTTGTTGTGATGAGCGGGGGTACAGTCGTGTGTGTACAGGGAATAGAGCAGGGGACTCAGCACACAGCCCTGGGGGGAGCCGGTACTGAGGCTTAGGGCCGTGGATGTGTGATGGCCCACCCTGACTCTCTGTCTGCGGTCAGAGAGGAAGCTGCTGATCCATTTGCAGGTGTCGTCTGGAATTCCCAGGTCCCCCAGCTTGACCACCAGTTTGTGAGGGAGGATGGTGTTGAAGGCAGAGCTGTAATCCACGAATAGCATCCGCACGTAGCTCCCCTGCCGCTCCAGGTGGGCTAGCGCAGCATGGAGTGCTGTGGCCACTGCGTCCTCTGTGGATCGGTTCGCTCTGTAGGCAAACTGGTGGGGGTCAAGGGTGTGGGGCAGGGCTGCTGTGATGTGACTACGGACCAGCTTTTCAAAGCACTTCATCACCACTGGGGTGAGTGCGACTGGTCTGTAGTCTTTGAGGCTGGAGATGTGAGTCTTCTTGGGCAAGGGGACTATGGTGGAGGACTTCAGGCAGGATGGGACAGTGGACTGTGCTAGGGATTGGTTGAAGATCTTCGTGAAGACTCCAGCCAGCTGGTCTGCACAGTCCCTCAGCACCCGTCCCGGGACACCGTCCGGACCTGTTGCTTTCCTTGGGTTGATAGACCGCAAGGTGCACCTCACCTGATGTTCCTCCAGGGTGAGGGTGGTGCTGCTGTGGGCCTGGTGTGTGTTGGCCCTATCAGGTGCAGTGACCTCAAAGCGGGCAAAGAAAATGTTCAGCTCCTCTGCCAGCGCAAGATCACCCATCGCAGCTCCTGGGCTGGTCCGGTAGCTGGTCAGGTGCTGGATACCCTGCCACACCTCCCGGCTGTTGTTGCTGTCCAGGTGGTCCTCAATCCTCCTCCTATAGTCCGCCTTAGCCTCTCTGATGCCTCTCTTCAGGTTGGCTCGAGCTGTGCTGTAGAGTTCGCTGTCACCAGACCTGAAGGCGGTGTTTCTCTGCTTCAGCAGCTGCTGCACCTCCCGGTTCATCCAGGGTTTCTGGTTAGGGTAGGTGTGGATCTGTTTGTCCACAGTGATAGTGTCTATGCAGTTTTTAATGTAACATAGTACACTATCTGTGAACAGCTCCAGGTCCTGATGTTCGAAGACTTCCCAGTTGGTCTTGTCGAAACAGTCCTGCAGCTGCTGGGAGGCATCTTCCGGCCATGTGACAACAGTCTTGGAAATGATGGGAGCAGTTTTCCTGAGGGGGGCATATGCAGGAATTAATAGCACGGACAGATGGTCAGACTGGCCCAGGTGTGGTAGCGGTTTAGCCCTGTAGCCCAGTTTGATGTTTGAATAGACCTTGTCCAGGGTGTTCACTCCCCTAGTAGCACACTTGACATGCTGATGTAGTTTAGGGAGTGCTGCCTTTAAGTCTGCATGGTTGAAATCCCCTGCTATGACCTGCACAGCGTCAGGGTATATGCTCTGTGTGTGGCTAATGCTAGCATGTAGCAGTCCGATGGCTGAGTTAGCATTAGCATCCGGTGGTATGTACACAGCCGTAACCATGACTACAGTAAACTCCCTTGGTAGGTAGATGGGCCTACATTTGACAGTCAGGTACTCTATGTCCGGTGAGCAGTGACTTTCCATGATCACTGTGTTAGTACACCAGCTGTTGTTTACATACACACAGAGCCCCCCTCCTCTGCTCTTACCGGAGTCAGCTGTACGGTCATGGCGCTGTGTAGTGTAACCCGCTAGCTCGATAGCCGGGTCCGGGATGGATGGTTGAAGCCAGGTCTCGGTGATGAGAAGAATGCATGCATCCTTGGCACAGTTCTTTGCCTTGATCTGTAGCCTCAGTTCATCCATCTTGCTCGCGAGGGATCTGGCGTTGGAGAGGAAAAGGCTGGGAAGCGGTGGTTTGAATGGCTTCCTCCGTAGCCTTACTAGCGCTCCGGCCCTGCAGCCTCGCTTTTGCTTCCTCTCCCTCCGCCGCCTGCGCCTCCTCCCCGCCGGGATGGTAATCCACGGAGAGCCGGGGCTCCTCGCTACTTCCACCGGGATCTTGTGTGAGCGGAGAAACTCACGTGTTACTTTCCCTTCGTAACATAATCCGATCTTCAGGATATCATGCCGGCTGAAGGTGATATTCGCTCGGCAGAATGTGCACAAAACAAACACATGTACACAAAACAACATCCAAAAAACGCTCCGACTGGTGAACCACTGAGCTGCTGCAACTGTGTGCGCCGCCATCTTGGATCTTAATACTGAATAGTGTCGACAGTAAATCCTGTCTTTGGTATATTAATGGACAGGTTAGTATAGATAGACAGGAAACAGGAGGCAGAGAGGGGGGAATGACACGCAGGATAGGACCGCTTGGTGCGGGATTCGAACCGGGGTCGCCTGCAGCGAGGACAACAGCCTCAACACATGTGGCGGGCGCTCCTCCCACTGAGCTAAACTCCGCCACAAGCTTTAAAATATTTAAATGTCTGGACAACTGAGTTTGGATTCCCAGTAGGGGGATCCCTCGGTTTAAAAAAATTTATTATTATTAGAAGAAAGACTAAAAAAGAAAGAACTAGAAATGAGAAAGAAAAAGAAATTATCTGTAAAAAAATTGGAAATTGTGGAAGGTCAAAAAGAATGTTTGCAGATTTGGAAAGGGGAAGCAGACACAAGAAATAGGGAAAGAATGCAAAAACACCTACCTTTTACACACGAGCGAACCGAAACCAATGAAAAACAAGATTTAAACACACAAAGGCAGATTTCTTCTTTGTTTCCACAGTTGGCAGTTTTGAAGCTGGATCCAGACCTCGACGGCAACCCACCCTCCCATCCTTGAGCTCCACCATCATACAACTCTACAAGAGAACCAGATCCCTTCAGCATGACACAACAGGAGCAGCTCATCCTGATGCGACTGCTCAACCAAAAAAAACTCTTCAGACAACCATTCTTCTCCAATTGCCCACAGACTATGTCATTCCAATCAAGATACAGCCTTCAACATGCCCATGGTTGAATTCTCGGGACCAGAAGGTACAACATGGGTTTTCCGTGCATGGACTTCTGTTGACATCACAGCAGCAGAACTTCGCAGACACGCCATACATGCCTGTGACCAATTACTTCATGAGAAAAAGAAAAAAGAACTTCACATGGCAGCAATGACCATGTACAACACAGTCCGAGACAACAGACAACCACATCATGAACGCAAACAAAGAATACACAGACAAGAGACAAGAACGGGGAAAACAGATTTCCAAGAAGATTTCCCAATGATGTCTGTTACCGCTGTGGCCAATCTGGACATTTTAAACGTGACTGTCCCACATTAAGATCATCAATTCCAGAGAACACATCAGACTGACGGTGGTCGGGGGTTGTCGGAGAGGGATGGACTCCTGCTGACAGGCTCAGCCAACCTGTGAAGCCAGAAGAAGGTACTGCACCACACACACACTCACACATGCATACTGAGCAGATTAACACACAATCTATTGAAATCTCAGACAAAATTGCTTTAACATATGTTCAATATACATCTGGTCATTTCAAAAGGTTTCCCAAACATACATTGATCATGGTTGAACAAAATGTTGTATTCTTAGTCAGTACCGGTTCACCCAATACGCATACTACGCACGTTGCGTAGGGCCCCGCAAACTCATAGAGGCCCCGTGGGGGAAAAAAAAAAACCTGACGAAGTGACCGTCCGTCGCACTGCTCGCGCACGTCAGATTGCCAGTGCATGCATGTGCATCAACGGCATCAGCAAGATGAAGCGGAGTTGTCCCTCGGGGTGAAAAGAGAAAAAAGACAAGCATGAAAATGAACAGCGGGAACAGCAGTCAGGTAACTCTCCTCTCCGGGTGGGAGAGTGGGAGGGATGGGGCTAGTCCGTGTTTGACCCACATAACAGGGCGGTGAGTCCTGGGTGAACAGCGGACGGTCTCCGTGTGCGTCTTACTAGCTTCTGTAATGTGTTATATCAATCGCTCTGAGTGTAGTTACAACTGCACTTATACAAAATGGAAAGTAATGGATAAATATTTACTAAGATTGAATTTTGTTTGCTTGGATAGCCCACAGGCATATATAGATACAGATATATTAGTGAATAAATAAAACTTGTGAAATATTATGACAATGGTGCTAAATAGGCTAAATAATAATCTAAATCACCTGCATTTTAAGTATATGAAGGTAAAACAAGTGCAGTCAATTTGATGGAACTGAATTAATAGTAACCTGATCTATATTTTACAAGTGCTATGCTTAAGTTCCTAACAAGCAGCACAGAGTCCAGTCAGTCAGCCAGTGGAGGGACAGAACCAGATAAGATAGGCACAGATGAGCCACCTTCAACCAGCACAGAGCAAGTACAAGCAGCAGCACAGGTCCAGTACAGTATGGATCTTCCATGTCCCAGGAATGTCTGAGTGGTTTGGCCATCATGAGCATCAACCATGATGTGGGGAAGCAAATATCATATGATGACATTATTGATGATTTTGCATCCAGAAAGTGCAGAAAGGGACACTTTTAATGGTGAGTAATTTGTTACACATTTAGTTCGATCTGATTTGGTCTGTATTTATTTTGAATTAGACTAACAGGTGGTGACACTAGTGCAATATGTTTAAAGGGGGGATGAGTGGAAGCACTGGGTGTCAGGTGCGACTGTTCAGTTAAGAGGGCCCCTTAGCAGAATTTTGCCTAGGGCCCCATGGAGGTCTGAACCGGCTCTGTTCTTAGTTGATTCAGGAGCCACACATTCTGTGATAAGAGCTCTAGAGCTCACTACAAAACTAAAACTGAGTGGGAATCTTGTTTATTCTGTTGGTTCATCAGGTCAAACAATCAGAGAGAACATTACTGTCCCACTTAAATGTGAGGATAGACCACATACAAATTTTAAACATGCATTTTTACTCTCTGAAGTCTGTCCCATTAATCTCATGGGCAGAAATTTAATGTGCAAATTAGGCCTTTGTCTAATCTCAACCCCAGAAGGTGTCAAAGTTCACAGACTATCTGATTTGGAACCCTATCTTTCACATTCTTTTGTTCACCACAACCCAAATTTACTCTATGCATATCAATGGAAATTGCAAACAACAGTCTCTTCTGAACTTGTCACAGAAGCCAAAAAGACAGTTTTAACAACTGCAACTGATTTCATGACACCAGAGGACCTGCATTGTACCTCTCATGTGTCACCAGAACTTGATGAGCCATATGAAGAGAGCTGGCTGAGAGAGAGATTTGAAAAGCTTAAACTAACACACATATATTGGACACAGCACAGATGTGCTATATCAGTCTCTCTCACATCAGCTCAATCAAACATGTATACAATACCTGATTCAGTCCCGCACATCACACTTGCAAAACACACATCAGATAACTGGCATGATTTGGGCCCATTCATAAAATCATGTCAACGCGCAGCGGATTGGCAAAAAACATATGATCGATCTATTTTTTTTTTTCACCAACACTGCAGTGTTATTGTAGAAATTTAACATCTGTTGTGCACACTACAAAAAAAATCCAGCTGGTACCTGAAAGCACTTCTAATTCTTTTTCTTTTTTGTCCGAAGAAAGCTGAAGCTATTACAGCCCTACAGGAAGTCCCTAAGACACTGTGGGCTGTCAGTAAGTATGATGTTGGCCTCATCAAAGACTGTAAACTTGTTATCATAAAATCAAAATCTGACTTTAGACCTTGCAAGGCTCAATGCCCACTAAAACAAGAAGCCATCGATGGTATAACATCAGTCTTTGAGTCTCTTAAAGCAGCACGAGTAATTATTCCCTGTGATGACTCTTGTCTCAAGTTCCCTCAAATGCAAAATTCTTTTCAATGGTGAATCTTTCTAATGTTTTCTTCAGTGTTCCAGTGCATCCAGAAAGTCAATTTTGCTTTGCTTTCAACTTCAATGGACGAGGCTACACATTCACTCGCTTGTGCCAAGGTTATTGTGAAAGTCCCACCATCTACAATGAAGCTCAGAACAATCTTTCACTGAACTAAAGCTTGCCTTACAGATCACTCCAACTCTGGAACTACTTGGCCCTACCAGGCCGTTCACTCAAACGGCATATGAGACAAATGGATGTATGACTTCTCTTTTGTTACAGGATCACGGAAATAAACTACTTCCCGTAGTTTATTTTTCTTATGTAACTCTCCTGGTCCCACATGCTGTGTCTATGATTTTACTTAAACAAAAAACTTCTCACCTCTCCACAGCACGACGGCTAAGATACAACACTGTGCTTTTAGAAATGTCTAATATCACTGTTCAAAGATGCAATGTTTTAAACCCTGCCTCTCTCTTCCATACGCCTGAGGATGAACAAGAACATAACTGTGTTGCTATCCTTCAACAGGTTTGCTCTCCAAGACCAGATCTACAAGAAACACCATTAATTAATCCTGATTTGATTGTTTTTATAGATGGATCTGCTTCACGTGACCCACAAACTGGTTGCAACAGAATAGGATTTGCTGTTGTCACTAACCATGAAACTCTTGTCCCAGATTCACTCCATCATGACAAGGTTGCAGCTCTTCTAGATGCCATTTTGCTCCCAACCTCAATTGCTGTTTGTAAATGCCTTGTTCATACTAACCACTCAGACTCTGTCTCCTTAAGGGAACGCAAGAGCCGATGCTGCTGCAAAAAAGAGTAGCACTCCAACGTATTACCCTTGATCCTTTGTTTGTTTTAACTCCAGCCTCCATACCCATCTCCCTTGAAGCAATACAATCCTTTGCCACGCCATAAGAGAAGGCTCTGTGGAAATGCTGCGGTGCCACACAGAGAGAAGCAGTGTGGCAAGGACCCGATAACAAACCATGTCTACCTAAACATTTATTTCCTCACTTTGCAAAGCTGACACATGTGTCAAAAGGGGGGATACTGGATACCATAACCCAACACTGGTTCACCAAAGTTTTTTTTTTTTACAGAAGTTTTGTTAATCATGTATGGTTTGTGCAACACATAATACAGCAGGTGAAGTCAGCCCTTCCACCACCAGCTTCCACATTGCTCCATGACTTCCAGCCTGGTGACTGGGTGGTGACAAAGGACCTAAGAAGGAAGCATTGGCACTCCAAACACTGGCGAGGTCCATTCCAAGTGCTCCTGACGACACATACGGCTGTGAAGATTGCTGAGAGAACAACGTGGATACACGCCAACTACTGCAGGAAGGTTCCCGAGCCAACAGAGGGACTCAACCGACAACCCGAACGGCACGAGGACGAACAACACAACGACGGATAGACACAACAGAGAACAACACGAGGGAGAACTCTGTGAACTCAACATCAACTAGACGTACAGAAGTAACAACACAAACTTTTTCCTTCCCATCTAACTACATCATGCACCACCTGATCCTGTTCCTATCATGGGCAGTGATGCTGATAGAGGCTTACACCTACAAACCCACCAAGACTGTCTCTCTGAACAAAGGACAAAATACAACTTTCACCTGCAGTGCTTATCCTGAAATTTGGCGATCAGGTCAAATTCATGCATATTATGCCAAATATGATAAGTACCTATACAGAGATCCCTGTGGCCCACATGATTGGCATTTGGTTGTGGCTGCCACGAATGAAAATCTTGCTCCAAACAGAGATCATAGAGTCAGTGGCTATCTAACATACTCCCCGAAAAGGTAATCCAATCTTCTACATATGTTCATGTGAATGTTAACAATGACCATCAAAATTCAACCTCATTTCACATTCCTGATCCCTATCATTACTCCAGCTCAGACTCTGATGATGAAATTTTGTAAAAACAAACAAACAAACAACAACAACAACAACAAAAAAAGTACACTGTCTTTTTCTTTTTACTATTTTTATTATTATTTTTATCTTTTTTTTTGTTTATTATCACTTTTATCTGGTACATCAATTTTTAAATTCTTAATTTCCTTTTCTAAACGACTGCCACGATGATACATTTTAAAATCTATGTGAATTAATGTGTCGGATAATTAAGTTGTATTAGTTTTTAAAGTTGTATTGTATTTTATTGTATTTTATTTTTCATTTTGTTTTATTCTTTATTTTTTTATTCTGTTTTATTTTTATTTTTTATCATTGCTTCATTTCATTTATTTGATTTTGTAAATATTACTATTATTATTAATATTATTATTTTTCTCTTCAGTTGTGATTAATTAATAATCAAAAGGGAGAATTGTAATAGTAATTTCAACTCCTTTGTAAATTACCCAACCTCCCACCTTCTCACCAAGCTGTCAGATCTTATAATTGTGAATTCAGTTCCTTTGCATCTCTACTACCTGAGACACCCATTCAAACCTTGTGTATTTTAAATTGTGTTGTCTAGACCTCTTAATTTCACACTTCAGGGGGTCGGTGCCAATACCTGCGAAAGACAAAAGAGTGTGGAATCACAACTTAGGTAGGAGGCTGACCCCACAGCAGACATAGGACGTTAAACACACCCCAGAGGTGGGCCTTTCTCTCAGGTATAAATGTTCATGTTTCCCAATGTTCGGGGTCTTTCTTCATTCAGAACCGCTCGCATGTTTTGTTGATTGACCTTTTCTTTGCAAAGAAAATAAAACCTTGTCGGCCGGCACAAATCTCTATTTCATTCTTCACCAAGAGCACAGAATTTCCACGACATCAGTAAAAGAATAAAGTGAGTTTCATTAGAACAGAAAAAAGAGAGTCATCAGTAAAAGAATAAAGTGAGTTTCATTAGAACAGAAACAAGAGAGTCATCAGTAAAAGAATAAAGTGAGTTTCATTAGAACAGAAACAAGAGAGTCATCAGTAAAAGAATAAAGTGAGTTTCATTAGAACAGAAACAAGAGAGTCATCAGTAAAAGAATAAAGTGAGCTTCATTAGAACAGAAATGAAGACAAATCAAAGCTGCAGCTCCTCTTCTACCTGAGCAGGTGAGTCCAACAGCTTTACCAGGAGAGCAGGTTCTTCTAGCTGAGTCTGATCTTCTACAGTCCAGGAGAGCAGACTCATTGCCTCCACACTGGAACTCTTTGGTCCACATTGGAGCCTCCACTTCTCCATAGAGCGCCCCCTGGAGGACTGAAGGAGCCCCACAGTCAAGCTCCCTACAGACCACCTCTGCATCCTGCTGGTCAAAGTCAGCTTCACACACTGAGGACCACGACTGCTCAGACTTCACCTCCAGTCTGCCTGAACACAGACTAGTCCCATTCACCAGCCTGACAGAGTCTGGAGAGAGAGAGGATTTAATATTTAATACTGATCTTTATTTACCACCTTATATATCATGACAAATATAAAACATCTCAGGAGGTCCCCTCCTGGAGCCGTGGAGTCTCTGGTAGCCGGGCCTCGGCCTCTGGACAGGAATTGATCAGATTTTATTGATACCAATACAATAATCTATTCTGCTAGTTGGTCCAGTTCTTCATTGATTCTCTTATCAATTCCTGATCAAATGTTTTGTGTGGAAAGAAATTGTCCTACACAAGTTTCAGGGACAACAAAACAGTTTGATTGTCTCCACTGTTAATCAATGATGTTGCATGCTGATGAATATGTTGGTAAGATAAATAACATGCAAATAATGCACAGCCAACAGTTCATTACTTAAATAATGAATTTGAAAGCATCTAACAGTCTCCTGCCTCTATGAACAGCAGTGCCAATCACATGCTGCTTGTTCCAGCTGTGTCAGTGTAATGGTTATAAGAATGCTGTAATTCTGAATGAATGAATGGAAACAATATGAGTTAAAACATATTTAAACATGTGTGTAAAAGGAAAAGATAAAGGTGCTGAGTTAACATGCTGTAATTCATTGTTCTATCAAAGGGATTGATTTAAAAACACACTATGATCTGCAGATCAAGGTTATCTGTGATCCATTGCTCTGACCTTTCAGGTAAAACAGGTTAAAAAAGATAAATAGGATAAAAAGATGATCTGTGTTTAAAATGTAGACTCATCAACCTTCTGTAATGTTTAAAATACACTTTAAGTTACATTTAGCAGTGTTCTCTTATTTCCCTGAGTTTCCTTTTTTTCTGAGAGTTTTAAGTTCTAGTTTGTAACTACTGATCTGTTTTAGATTGCTAAGGTCTCGTTCAGCCTGTGTAGAGGAACAGCAGGTCTGTAAATACAGAGAGGTGATTGGCTGAAGCAGCAGGTCTGTAAATACAGAGAGGTGATTGGCTGAGGCAGCAGGTCTGTAAATACAGAGAGGTGATTGGCTGAAGCAGCAGGTCTGTAAATACAGAGAGGTGATTGGCTGAAGCAGCAGGTCTGTAAATACAGAGAGGTGTGGCACCCAGGACATTTTAGGGGCTCAGATTATTTTCAGATGTGTTGTTGTATTAGTTTGTTATGTTAGTGACTGGCGCTGTAATCCTTTGCTGAAGGAAGTTAGCCCAGTCATAGTGGACACAGTCACAGTAGAAGCAACAGGAGAGTACTGATGCTAGACTGTCTTTTTGTTGTGTATTTCACTACAAATAAAACCATCTGGCACCTGGATGAACATTGTCTACATTCAGTGTGGAACAAGATGATGAATCCTTCTTCTTCTGTGAGAAGCTGAATGTTGTTTTCTCCTCATTTGTTTGTTGAGATAAATGAACGTTGATCACTGAGAGATGATCACACAGCACAGAGAACTCCTACATTCATGTGTAATACAGAGGAGTCAAAGAGCAGAGGAGGAAACACATTAACATCCTCAGCTGCCTTCAGATCAGACAGAAAACAGCTGCAGTTTGATTCATCTGAGACCATCAACATGTTAATAAGACATTCATACAACACTGCATACACAATAGTTTCCTACACAAATGATTGGAAGATATTTAACCTGTTAGCAAACTGTTGCTTCTTTGTTCGGACACAGACCAACAACTATATTCATTTGTGATGTAGTTGTTTGTAAGGTGGATGTGACTGAGCTGGCTCAGGAGAACTGCAGAGTGTGTGAGTGAACCACAGCAGGTTGATTAAAGGTTCAGATTGTTTCAGTTTGAATCAATGAGCCTCCAGGAACAAGCTAACTTCTCTACCCTTTAGGAAGCCGTCATCCTCCATAAGTTTACAGTTCAGTTCAATGGAAACCACCAACTATCACTGTGACAGAGGAAGGAGAGTATTACTGTCAGAGATGATGTCACTGATGGACTTACCTGAGCAGGTGAGCTCCATGATGGAGGAAGAGTAACCTGATGATACACATTCCCTCAGTGCAGATCCAGCCTGAAGACAGTCACCTTTGATCCTCCATACAGGTCTGACTGAGGACTCATCTCTGCTTCTTGTTGAAACAGCAGAGCCACAGTCCAATTCTCTGCAGGCAACAGCTGCTTCCTTCAGGGTCCAGGAAGAGTTATCGTCACTCACTGGTCTCCACTCTCTCTGTTTCACCTCCAGTGTACCTGCACAGCGACTGGCTCCTCCCACCAACCTGACAGGCTCTGAATAGAAACAAGAGAGTCATCAGTAAAATAATAAAGTGAGTTTCATTAGAACAGAAATGAAGACAAATCAAAGCTGCAGCTCCTCTTCTACCTGGTGAGCAGGTGAGTCCAACAGCTTTACCAAGTGAGCAGGTTCTTCTAGCTGAGTCTGATCTTCTACAGTCCAGGAGAGCAGACTCATGGCCTCCACACTGGAACTCTTTGGTCCACATAGGAGCCTCCACTTCTCCATAGAGCGCCCCCTGAAGGACTGAAGGAGCCCCACAACCAAGCTCCCTACAGACCACCTCTGCATCCTGCTGGTCAAAGTCAGCTTCACACACTGAGGACCACGACTGCTCAGACTTCACCTCCAGTCTGCCTGAACACAGACTAGTCCCATTCACCAGCCTGACAGAGTCTGGAGAGAGAGAGGATTTAATATTTAATACTGATCTTTATTTACCACCTTATATATCATGACACATATAAAACATCTCAGGAGGTCCCCTCCTGGAGCTGTGGAGTCTCTGGTAGCCGGGCCTCGGCCTCTGGACAGTAATTGATCAGATTTTATTGATACCAATACACTAATCTATTCTGCTCGTTGGTCCAGTTCTTCATTGATTCTCTTATCAATTCCTGACCAAATGTTTTGTTTGGAAAGAAATTGTCCTACACAAGTTTCAGGGACAACAAAACAGTTTGATTGTCTCCACTGTTAATCAATGATGTTGCATGCTGATGAATATGTTGGTAAGATAAATAACATGCAAATAATGCACAGCCAACAGTTCATTACTTAAATAATGAATGAAAGCATCTAACAGTCTCCTGCCTCTATGAACAGCAGTGCCAATCACATGCTGCTTGTTCCAGCTGTGTCAGTGTAATGGTTATGAGAATGCTGTAATTCTGAATGAATGAATGGAAACAATATGAGTTAAAACATATTTAAACATGTGTGTAAAAGGAAAAGATAAAGGTGCTGAGTTAAAATGCTGTAATTCATTGTTCTATCAAAGGGATTGATTTAAAAACACACTATGATCTGCAGATCAAGGTTATCTGTGATCCATTGCTCTGACCTTTCAGGTAAAACAGGTTAAAAAAGATAAATAGGATAAAAAGATGATCTGTGTTTAAAATGTAGACTCATCAACCTTCTGTAATGTTTAAAATACACTTTAAGTTACATTTAGCAGTGTTCTCTTATTTCCCTGAGTTTCCTTTTTTTCTGTGAGTTTTAAGTTCTAGTTTGTAACTACTGATCTGTTTTAGATTACTAAGGTCTCGTTCAGCCTGTGTAGAGGAACAGCAGGTCTGTAAATACAGAGAGGTGATTGGCTGAAGCAGCAGGTCTGTAAATACAGAGAGGTGTGGCACCCTGGACATTTTAGGGGCTCAGATTATTTTCAGATGTGTTGTTGTATTAGTTTGTTATGTTAGTGACTGGCGCTGTAATCCTTTGCTGAAGGAAGTTAGCCCAGTCATAGTGGACACAGTCACAGTAGAAGCAACAGGAGAGTACTGATGCTAGACTGTCTTTTTGTTGTGTATTTCACTACAAATAAAACCATCTGGCACCTGGATGAACATTGTCTACATTCAGTGTGGAACAAGATGATGAATCCTTCTTCTTCTGTGAGAAGCTGAATGTTGTTTTCTCCTCATTTGTTTGTTGAGATAAATGAACGTTGATCACTGAGAGATGATCACACAGCACAGAGAACTCCTACATTCATGTGTAATACAGAGGAGTCAGAGAGCAGAGGAGGAAACACATTAACATCCTCAGCTGCCTTCAGATCAGACAGAAAACAGCTGCAGTTTGATTCATCTGAGACCATCAACATGTTAATAAGACATTCATACAACACTGCATACACAATAGTTTCCTACACAAATGATTGGAAGATATTTAACCTGTTAGCAAACTGTTGCTTCTTTGTTCAGACACAGACCAACAACTATATTCATTTGTGATGTGGTTGTTTGTAAGGTGGATGTGACTGAGCTGGCTCAGGAGAACTGCAGAGTGTGTGAGTGAACCACAGCAGGTTGATTAAAGGTTCAGATTGTTTCAGTTTGAATAAATGAGCCTCCAGGAACAAGCTAACTTCTCTACCCTTTAGGAAGCTGTCATCCTCCATAAGTTTACAGTTCAGTTCAATGGAAACCACCAACTATCACTGTGACAGAGGAAGGAGAGTATTACTGTCAGAGATGATGTCACTGATGGACTTACCTGAGCAGGTGAGCTCCATGAAGTAGGAAGAGGAATCTGATGATGATACACAGTCCCTCAGTGCAGATCCAGACTGAAAACAGTCACGTCTGATCCACCATACAGGTCTGTATGTGGACTCATCTCTGCTTCCTGTTGAAACAGCAGAGCCACAGTCCAATTCTCTGCAGGCAACAGCTGCTAACTTCAGGGTCCTGTCAGAGTCTCTCACTGGTCTCCACTCTCCCTGTTTCACCTCCAGTGTACCTGCACATCGACTGGCTCCTCCCACCAACCTGACAGTCTCTGAACAGAAACAAGAGAGTCATCAGTAAAAGAATAAAGTGAGTTTCATTAGAACAGAAACAAGAGAGTCATCAGTAAAAGAATAAAGTGAGTTTCATTAGAACAGAAACAAGAGAGTCATCAGTAAAAGAATAAAGTGAGTTTCATTTCCCAGTCTACCCAATCTATATTGGTGTGTCATGGCGGCGAGCGCAGGTGCCACAGGTAGAGGCTCTGTTTGTCCTCGCGTAAAACCTGCAATCTACAAAACTGATGATGGGAAGGTGATTGTAGAAGACGAACTGTTAAACTTTATTGTGGTTAAAATGAAGACATTAAGCCATGATGAAATTGTCTTGCTGACAACAAACAATTTTTCATCCGAATGGATCGAGGAGTCCAGGCGACTTCTGTTTGATGTTTGCCCGAATACATCATTGCGCTGTGTTGCGCACAAAGGCCCGCAGAAGGACATAAATAATATCAAAGCCTGCATGCGGGTTCTGAATGAATGCGGGGAAGACACTCCGCGTTTTGTGTCTTATCATCTGGATGAACTTCCACCTGTCGGGTTTGGCAGTATGGACGCCTCGGCGCTGCTCAGCCGAGTCGAGCGGCTGAGCCATGAGGTATCTGTCCTGAGGAAAGCACTGGAAAAGCAGGCTGAAGTGAGCGAGAGCCTGGGGTCGGTTGCTGCAGCCATGGACCGCCGAGTGGCAGCGGTGGAGAGCTGCCGCGCGCAGGGCTGCGGCCCTGGGACTGCCTGCACCACAGGGGAGGGGACGCGGAGACCGGCAGGCCCTGGTCGCCAGGAGGAGTCATCAGCGGCTCCCGATGCGGGGATTGCTGGCGCCTCACGCGAAGGGGTGAAGGAGCCACAGGGTGATCGCTTGGAGGTAGCGGCGGCTTCGCCACGGCTACAGCGGCTGTCATCACCGTGGACCGAAGTGGTGAAAAAAGGTCACAAGAAGGGGGTGCCTTTGAAAGCAACCGGGCCACAGAGATCACAAAACAGGCAAGCTCACGTGAAAAGCGAGCAGAGGAATAGTGGGATTACTGGCACTGCTACGGGGAGCAACATTGGAGTATTGAAAACAAAGTTGGTGAATGTCTTTGCCACTAAGTTTGCTCCTAGCTTGGATGCTGACACGCTGCGTGTTTATCTTTCTGAGAAACTGGAGAATGAAACAGTGTCGTGTCGGAAGATCGAGTCGGCCCGCAGCAGGTATGGCTCATTCCACATTACTGCTGAATGTAATAATGTTGCGGACATGTATGAACCAAAACTGTGGCCCGCTGGGGTTTATGTGCGCCGATTTTATGAAGCTCGTGGCCCAAGAGTCCTTAGTGACGAGGGGGGCAGTGAGCTGAAATGTCATGGCACACCTGCTGCTCAACGTGAGAATGTGTCTGCATAGGGGCGCAGTGAATCCAAAAACTATCTATGAATATCTGTGTTGCGTCTTACAATGCGCGTGGGCTGCGTGTTGGCCACAGCGAGACTGATAAATCACGCAGATTTGTGGTAGACAAGATATTGGAGAGATGCGACATTTTGTGTGTTCAGGAGACGTTCCTGGCTAAGCAGGATCTGGAAGGACTTAACTCCCTACATAATGACTTTCACGGGGCTGGCGAATCAACAACAGACTTGAGTGCTAAAATTGTCGGGGGGAGGATCTCAGGAGGGGTGGCCACGCTTTGGAATAAAAAATTTGACCAAGGAGTTAATGTCATACGGCTGGGAGTTGATTGGGCTATTGCAATTGAGCTGTGCTGTGATGATGAGAAAATAATAATCCTGAATGTATACACACCATATGAATGTAGACAAAATGAGGATGAGTACATCAGCAGACTGGCATTTATAATGGCATTCATTCAGGACAATCCTACCACATCTATTTATATTGTTGGGGATTTGAATGCTGATGTAACTGATGCCAATTCTTTGTTTGGTAATCACTTAAACCAGTTTTGTTCTGACAGTGGGCTGGTTTTATCTAGCAAGATACTTTTACCCAATGATAGCTACACATATATAAGTGAGGCCTGGCACTCCACTTCCTGGCTAGATCACTGCCTGTGTACTGAGGATGCCCACAACTCCATCAACGAAATAAAAATTGATTATGATTTGGCTACTGCAGACCACATACCTTTCTTGTTGGTGTTGAATACAGGCAGCTTACCTGTGTTGCTGCCTGTAGATAACAATACTGATGTTGGCAAAATAGAGTGGTCACAATTGTCAGAGGCTGACCTTGCTATGTATGTAAATCAGTCTGATGCTTTGCTGGGTAATATCCAAATCCCAAAAGAGGTTTTATTGTGTCGGAATATGAACTGTAATAATATACAACATTGTGAAGAGTTGTGTTCAATGTATGAAGCTATTGTGGGGTCTCTTTATGTGTCAAGCAAGCCTCTGTATAGACGCAGAACAAAAGCACCAAATGTTAAACCAGGGTGGAGGGACCATGTTGAAGCACTGCATGTGGAGGCCCGAAATGCTTTTAAAAAGTGGGCTGTGGCAGGGAAAAGTAGACATGGCCCCCTGTTTGAGGATAAAAAACGCACAAATGCCCGGTTTAAATGTGCACTTCGATACATTAAAAGGAATGAAAATACTATGAGGGCTGACTCATTGGCAAGGAAGCTGCAAAATAATAATGTTAATGACTTTTGGAAAGAAATAAAATCTGTCAATAACTGCAAAACCCCTCTCCCTTCCAATATAGACGGTGTGAGTGGGCCTGAAGAGATCTCACAGTTATGGCGTCAACATTACTCTGAGCTGCTAAACTGTGTAAAAAGTGACTTATTTATAGTGGATAATGTTGAGTTTAGTAGTGATGTTATTGTAACTCCTGCAGAAGTCCACGAAGCAATGATAAAGTTAAAAGACAATAAGGCCTGTGGTCTAGATAATATTACAGCTGAACATATCAAGCTTGCCAGTGAGAAACTATGTCCTTTGATGGCTATGTGCTACACGGGTCTGCTAGTACATGGAGTCTTACCTGACTCCATGCTTTCTGTTGTGCTGGTACCAGTAATTAAAGATAAAGTGGGGAAGATAAATAGTTCAGATAATTATAGGCCGATAGCCCTGGCTAGTGTCTTGTCTAAAGTGCTTGAGGCAGTTCTGTTGGGTAGAGTAGAGAAGTATGTCTTGACCACAGACAATCAGTTTGGGTTTAAGAAAAAACTTGGCACAGACTTGTGTATATATGTTTTAAAGGAAATCTTGCATAAATATAATGTACAAAATACTACAATGTTTATGTGTTTTATTGACGCGTCCAAGGCGTTTGACCGCGTCAATCATAAGAAGTTATTTTTTAAACTGACTAAAAGTGGGGTCCCTGGTTTTTTAACTAGAATACTGGGCTATTGGTACTCCCATCAGACAATGAGGGTGAAATGGGGGAATGTGACCTCTGCTCCATTCCTTGTCACCAACGGTGTTCGACAGGGCGGAATTTTATCTCCTTTTCTGTTTAACGTGTACATGAATGACCTATCAATGTCTCTAAATAGGTGTGGAACTGGCTGTAGGGTTGGTGATTCAATAATTAATCACATTATGTATGCAGATGATCTGGTCATCCTTAGTCCCTGTACTGCTGGGCTGCAACAATTGTTAAAAATATGTTCACAATATGGAGAAGAGTGTGACATAAAATATAATGCTAGTAAGAGTAAGATCATGATTATAAGGAGCAGAGAAGACAAACGATCTCCCTTCCCTGCTTTTTATCTGGCTGGCACCGCACTCTCTGAATGTAGTGAGATCAAATATCTGGGCCACATAATTGCTAATGATTTGTCAGATGATGGTGATATTTATAGGCAACGGCAGAAACTGTATGTGCAAGCGAATATGTTGTGCCGTAAATTTAGTATGTGCTCTGAACCGGTCAAGATATCACTCTTTAAAGCGTACTGCACACCTTTGTATACTGCACACCTGTGGTGCCACTACAAACAAGGCAGCTTTAGGAAAATCATGGTGGCTTATAATGACTGCATGAGGCTGCTGCTTAGAATACCAAGGAGGTCAAGCGCAAGTCAAATGTTTGTCAATGCTGGGGTACCTACTTGTGCAGCTGTGCTGCGTAATCTTATGTATAAATTCATGTGCAGAGCATCTGAGTCACAAAACAGCTTAGTTGCTGTCTTGGCTAGCCCTGCACGTAGCTCTGTGAGACTCTTCTCTAACATGTGGAATCACTGGCGAACATGCCTGTATGTGAGACAATGAATGAGAATTTTGATGTATCTGGGTTTTTTTTTTTTTTTTTTTTTTCTTCTTCTTTTTGACTGTCCTGTTTTCTTTTTTAAGCTTTGTACTGTACTGTGCTGTTTTTTAATGTGATATGGATCCCTCTGGGTCTGAAATAAAGAAAGAATTGAATTAGAACAGAATTCAAAGCTGCTTGTTATCTGAATCAACACAGTAACACTTCTACACTGTTTGCTTCTCAGCTGTGAGTTTGGTTTCTCTCTGTAATATTCATTTTAAACAAGCTCAGATAGACTGTCCCTACTGTTTGATGCTGCTTTGCACCTGCTCTTATTTATTTATGGAATTGTTTGAGTTGTTATGTGATCTCATGTCTTTAGTGAGTGTTTGTTTTTATTAAGACAAATTAATTATAACAAAGCTTTTTAACTGTTGAGTCTTCAGTGCTGTTCAGTAACTTGAAAATGATGCTTCAAAGAAAACATGAATAGAATAGTGATGAGATCGTAGATCGTGATCCTGCCTTAAATAATAGTGAAAGATACTTTTCCATATTGCTCACCGCTAGTTGAAAATGTTACTGAATAATTTCTGACTTATAATATGAACATATATTCCTCCGTCTCTCACATCCTCGCTGGGAGGAGCTGAGGAGACACGTTAGCTAAATGGAAAGAAATCACTGCCTCTTTTATTACAAAGTGCATTAAATTTACTCTCCTACATTTTATCTGAGTGTTGAAATTCAGTGTGTGTAAATTGATCCGATATGTCGAACCCTCGAATGTCCACGATGGAACAAAAAAAGAGGCGTTCATGGCACTGTGTCTGCAACAGTTCCACAGTGCCATGCATTGCATTTTATAGATATAGAAACTTAGTGGTGTTCAACTCTACAGTGAACAGGGACATACAACTGTGTCTAATATCTGGATTTTAACCTTTTAATGGTAACATTAGCATATGCTATTAGTTATTAGTTTGAAGGTTATTTGGTCATAAATCAAAGTGGACTGATTGTCTCCAGCTGATGGAGGTGAGAGTCCTCAGTTCTCAGACCAGATGAGATATATTCTCTGTGTTTACCTGTTGATTGGTGTTTATCTTCAGCCTGGAGTCCTGGAGACAAAATCAGAACATTCATATTTATATTGGTGCAGAGCTGTGAACTGAACAAACACAGTTCATCTCAGTGAAAAACACACAGATTATTGAACTCACTCAGGAGTCATGTGACCAGTTTACCACTGACCTGCAAAGCCACAAACTACATATGTGGACCACAATCGGACTTTTACATTTGTTTTACCTTTAAATGTTCATTAACCAGAAAACTGAGATAAAAAACAACTCAGATTAAAGTGTTGGTTCAGTCTTGGAGGACAGAGACAGTCTGCTAGACATCTAAACTCTTTGTGTTTTCAAACGTATGGTCGGTTTGCTCTGACCTGAATCACTTCATCAACTAAAGTTAAAGGTCGCTACTTTTCCCATCAGCTGTGAAGATGAATTTGAACCAACATCTTTTGTGAACCTGCCCCGTACCCGCTTGTGGATGTGTTACTGAAAGTATTATGAAGTTAAATATGAAGGTAATAAATGTAACTAAAGGAAACCTGTTTATATTTAATAACACAAATGGTTCATGAACAGAGAGTAAATATTATATGAACTATAAACACTAACATTTAATTTCCCTGGAGAAAGAGAGCAGAAACATGTTTTTGTAGATATATTTCCTACAGAAGGCAGACTGCAGTATGAGTGGAAATAATCAACCTGAAAACACAAAAACTGGAAAAACAAACGTCAGTCTGAAATGGACCTTTTTTAATCTCAATGCTTCTACTTTCTGCTTCTTGTTTGAAGATCAGCAGATGAGATGAAATAGACGCTTCATACAGAGTTAAAGGAAAACTACAGTTCATTAAAACGGTCTGATCATGTGACTGCTCGTGTTTCTGACCTATCAGACGTCTTTTTAGTGTGTCTGTGTGTGCGTTTCTGTGTGTGTGTGTGTGTGTGTGTGTGTGTAGAGGTGTGTGTGTGTTTGTGCATGTAGGTGTGTGTGTGGACCCCATCAGTGATGAAAACAGGGAGTGTGTGTCTGTGGACCCCATCAGGGATGAAAACCAGTACTGTCCCCTAAAGTGACCAAAAAACTGGTGGACCCCACAACTGACAAAAACCAGACAGTGTGTCTCTGTGTGTGTGTTTAGAGGTGTGTGTGTGTGCGTGTGTGTTAGTGTGTGTGAGTGTGGGGGGGTGTGTGTGTGTCTGTGTGTGTGTGTCTGTGTTTATTTGTGTGTGTGTGTGTGTCTGTCTGTCTGTTTGTGTGTGCGTGTAGGTGTGTATCAGTGATGCGCTGGCTGATCCAAATTGAGTGGGCGACCGCGGTCGGTCACCCGCGGTCACCCGCGGTCACCCGCGATTATGGGTCAAGAAAAAATATTTTTAATGATATTCGGGTCATGTTTGGTCGGGTCAGTTAAAATAAAGATGCCGTTAAACTTTCGTAATATATATAGTACACATAAAGGCGTCATTGGCCAGGGCAATGCAAGCTGCATGGGTTAAAGTCGTTGGTGCGTGCCTCTGATCATTTGCAGGAAGATTGAATGGTTGTGCAATAACGCATCTGTCATTGGCTGAATGAATGGCGCGTATGCAGCACGAGCTCCGCAGGAGTTTGCTTGAGGATAGAGATGGAGGCGGTAAGGGAGAAGCTGAAGACTGGGGAGTGGAAACTCAAAAAACATACCGATAGAAAGAGCAAAGTGTGGGAATTGTTTTCAGAGGTTGTGAAAGGAGATAACGCGAGTGCTGGCTTTGTCATGTGCACTTCGTGTGATACAATTTACACCTTTGATAGCCACAAAACCGGCACGACAAACATGGCCCGACACAAATGCGGTACCGGTAAGCCTTCCCAGCCTAATAGAATAACATCACCTCAAACCATAGATGCCTTCATGCGCGCAGACCACAAGAAAATTCCACTCCAAATTAAAAGCAAATTGGTCGATGATTGCGTGGACTTCTGTTGCACAGACCTGCGGCCCTTTGATATTGTTTCGGGGGTAGGTTTCACTAAAGTGGCCCAGGGTCTCATCAACATTGGGGCACGTTTCGGATCTGTAGACGCAAATGCAGTCATTCCTCATAGGCAGACGGTGTGCGATCGCGCTAAAAAACAGGCCATGGTCGAGAAGGAGGCCTTGTCCGAGGTTTTGAAGTCAGCGCTTCGTGACAGTGGGGGGATTGCAATAACAACTGACATGTGGACTGATGATTTCAATAGGAGGTCCTACACTGTCTTGACATGCCATTATGTGAAAGACGACTGGAAGCTGGCAAGTCGTGTTATGTGCACAGTGGAATTTGATTCCACTATGCCCAAAACTGCTATCAATATCCACGAGCAGATTAATGAAGAGCTATCTTCATACGGAATTTCTTTTGATCAAGTGGTACTCGTGAGTGACCAGGGTTCTAACATAAAAGCCGCCCTCAAAAATTATCATTGGATTCCATGCTCAGTCCACGTTCTGAAAACAGTGCTGAAACATACCTGACATTACAGAGGTCACGGAAATGATGGATGCGTGTAAGGGCATTGTCAAATATCTGAAAAAGGCCAGTGCGACCACAACTCTACCCTATGCCTTAGTTCAAGAGTGTGAGACTCGCTGGAACAGTAAGATAGACATGCTGAAATCCGTGAGTAAGCAATACAGGGAAATTTACGAGATACTTGAAAGCAGGGGACAGTCTGAGCGCATGGAAGGTGTTTACCAAAATACGCTCACGTCCGTGATAGATTTTTTGGAACCTTTCAAGAAAGCATCTGAGGAGTTGCAGGGAGAGGACTACCCCACATTGCATTTAGTGATGCTGTGGTTTTACAAACTGGGGGCACACTGCCAACCAGTCTTTGGAGACCCAGAGTATATAGTTCTGCTCCGTAGGCGCGCATCTGCTCTACTCCATGACAAGTTAATCATCACAGACACGCACAAAATCGCACTCTTCCTCTGTCCCCGGTTCAAAAGTCTTAGAATGATGACCCAGAATGAAAGGACAAATGTCCACAGCATCATTGGCGACCTCATACACCCTGTCTCTTATGAAGCTGCGGACTCTCCTGAGATTCCGGCTACGAGCACTTCAGCACCACGGAGATCTACTGGGGAGGGTATGTGGCTGCGTTATTATTGATGAATGGAACATTTGAATTTGAGTCTTGTAAATTACATTATTGACAGAGATTGGCTATTGTGTCTTCTATAGATATGACTGACGGAAGTCAGAGAGAGAAAAGACCCAGAGTGGACTTTGCAGAATGGGCTGATGATTGATCTGCTGACGTAGGCCTACAGGATGAATTGGAGAGGTATCTTGCAGCGCACTTTACACCGGATGACTGTGACGAGGACCGGTTGCTTGAATTTTGGGAGAGACAGGCGCACACCTTCCCGAGGCTCCGTGCATTGGCAAGGAGGATCCTCTGCGTTCCGGCTTCAAGCACAGCCAGTGAGCGCACGTTCAGCTCTGCAGGCCGTGTCATCGAGGCTAGAAGAAACCACCTCAACCCAGAGACAGTTGACGCAATATTATTTCTTCACAGTGCGAGAAAAGCTAAAACAGAATAGGCTACGGTAGCTTATTTCATTTTCTTAGAAAATTGAATGCAATTGGGCCTATCATGCAGCGTGCACTGCCATATTTTGTATTTATCTTCTGTATTAGGCTACCATCTTATTTGGACGAACAGTCGGCCTTCTTTACTGCTATATACTGCTTTACAGCACTGCTATATTTCGTATTTATCTTCTGTTAGGCTACCAGCTTATTTGGACGAACAGTCAGCACCGTTCAGCCTTCTTTAAGCCCAGGTTATAGGCTTGTTATGGTTCCTGTTGTAGTTTTATGAATACATTTTGTGAATATTCTTTATTTATGCACATTGTAGCCTATATAGGACTAGGTCTTAGGCTATATGTTTTGGTCCATTGTTGAAGACGATAATAAAGAGTTTTAAATCATATTCTATGCCTATATTTCATGCTTGGGAGAGCCTCAGTTATGTCAAGAATGGCTGTAACATAATTTGTAGTGGAAAATCCTTAATTATTTTCAATGTTGAGTCATATAGCCTTGTTGAGTCGTATAATATTTTTGTTTGAATGCTGACGCGGGACACAAAAAGGTAGATTAAGCGCATGTTTCCCAACTGTTGAGCAATCACAGTATAATGAATAGACCTGTTTTAAATGCACATGACTCTTGGATACCAATATTGCGTAGCTCAGTATTGCTACGATTAAGTTTTTAAGAGCATAGACTATTTTTTACAGTAAGCGGGTCGGTAAGCGGGTCGGGTAGAGTATTTCGATTTTTTTTTTTTGCGGTCCGAGTTGCTGTCGGGTTAGTTGAAACCGGCGGGGCGGGGCGGGTCATTCAAACACGTACCCGCGCATCACTGGTGTGTATGTGTGCATCTGTGTGTGTCTTTGTCTGTGTGTGTGTGTGTGTGTGTTTGTGTGTGTCTCCGTGTGTCTCTGTGTGTGTTTGTGTTTCTCTGTATGTGTTTGTGTGCGTGTCTGTTTTTTTGTGTATCTGTGTGTGTGTGTGTCTGTGTGTCTTTGAGTGTGTGTGTATCTGTATGTTTGTGTGTGTCTGTGTGTGTGCGCATGATGAAAACAGAGATTGTGTGTCTGTGGACCCCATCAGTGATGAAAACAGGGAGTGTGTGTCTGTGGACCCCATCAGTGTGTGTAAGTGTGTCTGTGTGTGTGTGTCTGTCTGTCTGTGTGTAGGTGTGTATGTATGTATGTATGTATGTATGTTGTGTGTTGTCTACACAGGGCGTGTGACGCGTCAGTGCAGTAGTATTGGAGTAGTAGTGCCTGTAGTTAGTGCATGCTGCCTCTGCTTGCTACTTTTCTGCTTTCAGCTACCGCCGCCGGCTAGCCCTCTGTTTCCGGGGGTAAAAAGAGGAGCCGAGCGCGTAAGTCTCCTCAGCCGGTACATAGCCTCTCCACTGCCAAGACTCGTACTCGCCTCCTCGTGGCCACACACGGTAACTGGTACGCCACGGTTTCCAGGCTAAGCTGTACAGGATCTCGGAGCAGCAGTGGGCCCCAGAGACGTGGCATGCAGGCCCACCGGCGTGTGGATACGCCCTGCTGCCCGTCAACCACTGCCCCGGGTTAAGTCCTGTGGCAACCAGTAAGTGGCGACGGGGGCAGGATTGTGAAGTCTGGAAGCCCTTAGTCACAAGCTGGCACATCAGGCGGTGGATGCCAGATGACTGCTGGACTCTTGGACCGAGGCAGAAAGAGCCCTTCGGTAGCTACATCGACGACTGAGCAGCCCTTTTTAGGACCCACTCTGCTCACCCTTGACAGGGAAGGGGCTAGAAACGGTGCCCTAAAAATAGCCTGCCTTAAACCTCCGGTCTGGATTACCGCGTTCAGAGGGATCACCAATTTACGGTCAGAAGCACAGAAATATGACTTTTGGAGCCTGGAATGTGCGCATACTGATGGACAGTGCAACCAGTGACAGGCCGGAGAGGAGAACCGCCATCATTGCTAGAGAACTGAGGAGATGCCGGATTGACATAGCTGCTCTCTCAGAAACGGCAGAGGAAGGTCATCTGAAGGTCATCTGAAGGAGGAGAAGGGTGGCTACACTTTCTTCTGGAAAGGGAAAGCAGCAGATGACCTCAGGATCCATGGGGTTGGGTTTGCCATTAGGAACCAACTGATCAGTCACCTCTCTGAACTCCTTGTGGGAATCAGTGAGCGTCTGATGACTCTCCGTCTGGTGCTTGCCAACAACCAGATGGCAACAGTCGTGAGTGCCTATGCACCTACCCTTGTTTCCAACGAGGAAATGAAAGATACTTTCTATGCCTGTCTGGATGAGACACTGTCAAAAATCCCCAAGGAGGACAAGATCATTCTTCTGGGAGACTTCAATCCCAGAGTCAGCCGAGACCACCACCTCTGGAAGGGCACCATTGGCAAGGAAGGCATTGGAAACATCAACTCCAATGGAGTTCTGCTTCTCAGCAAATGTGCTCAGTATGATCTTACCATCACTAACACCATCTTTCGCCAGAAGAACAAATTCAAGGCTTCATGGAGACACCCTCGTTCCAAACAGTGGCATCTTATCGATTATGTCATTGTTAGAACCAGGGACCAGCGTGATGTAAACATCACTAAGGCCATGATCAACTCCGACGACTGCTGGACAGATCACCACCTTATACGATCCACGATGTCCATCAAACTCAAGAGGAAGAGGAGATTGCAGAAGAAGCAGAGCCGGCAAAGACTAAACCTTGAAAGCCTGAATGAAACTGCCGCCCAGCAGCAGCTTCAGGCTTCTCTTGGAGAAAGTCTCAAACAGGAATACCCAGAGAATATCAAAGAGCACTGGAACCTGCTTAAGTCCACTATCCTCGACACCTGCCAAACCACCCTTGGGTACAAATCCAGAAAACATGAGGACTGGTTTGATGAAAACGACGCAGAGATAGAACTTCTGATCTCCAAAAAAAGGGAAGCCTTTCATGCTTGGCAAAGCGACATCACCTGCAAGGCTAAGAGACTGGCTCACTCCAGAGCCAAGGCTGATGTCCAGAACCGGGTGAAGCAGATTAAGAACTCCTGGTGGACAGAAAAGGCACTGGAAATCCAGCGTCTGGCAGACTCTTGGAGACACCAGAGGCTTTTTCAGTGCCACTAAGGCTGTCTATGGCCCAAGCCGTCGCGGCTTGAACCCATTACGTTCAAAGGATGGACAGGTGCTGCTGAAGGACAACAAGTCCATTAACAAGCGATGGAGAGAGCATTTTCCAGGAACTCCTCAACCGTAACACTGCAACTCAATCAAATTTCATCTGTCACATCCCTCAGAGTCCCATCAGGGAAGACATGGGGAACCTCCCACCTTATCCGAGGTCCAAGATGCCATCAGGAACCTGAAGAACAACAGGGCCACCGGTCCAGATGGGATCCCAGCTGAGGTCCTAAAGGAAGGTGGAGCAGAAGTCCTGTGCTGCCTCCACGCCCTCCTTCTGAAGGTCTGGGAAGAGGAAGAACTCCCCTCAGAGCTCAGGGACGCTCTGATTGTGAACATATTTAAGAAGGGGGACAAAGCTGATTGTGGAAACTACAGAGGCATCTCACTCCTGTCAACAACTGGCAAAGTACTTGCTCGTGTTCTCGCTAATCGTCTACTGCCACTTTCTGCGGAAATACTCCCAGAATCACAGTGCGGCTTTCGTCCATCTAGAGGCACAGCAGATATGATCTTCACAGCCCACCAACTCCAGGAGAAATGCCGTGAGCACAAGCTGCCTTTGTACATGGCCTTCATAGACCTGGCAAAGGCCTTTGATACAGTAGATCGCCAGGCTCTATGGAACATACTGTCGAGGTATGGCTGCCCGGACAAATACATCAGAATCCTGAGGCTACTCCATGATGGAATGACAGCCACGGTGCTCAGCAACAGCGGCTCCATGTCCGAGCCTTACACCGTGGAGACAGGGGTCAAACAGGGATGCATTATTGCACCCACCCTGTTTTCTGTCTTTATTGCTGCCATACTTTACATCATTGGCAAAGACCTACCACAGGGAATTCCAATCCGGTACGGAACCAATGGTAGGCTCTTTAACTTTGCCAGGTTCAAAGCCAAAAGCAAGGTTAGAAACACCACTATTATGGAGCTCCAGTATGCAGATGACAACGCCATAGCAGCACACTCTGCAGAAGACCTACAGGGTATTGCCTTTGCTAAGGCATACAGAGCCCTGAGTCTAGCTTTAAACATCAAGAAGACCCAGGTGCTATACCAACCTCCACCCAATCAGCCGTTTATTCCACCCATCATAGAAGTGGACAACACCCCTCTCGAGAATGTTGACCACTTCCCTTACCTCGGCAGTCTTCTCTCCTCCAAAGCGGACATTGACGCTGAGATCAACCACCGCCTGAGCTGTGCCAATGGAGCATATGCCAGACTCAGGAAAACGGTCTTTGAAGACCGAAATCTCAGGGTTGACACCAAGCTCCTGGTCTACAAGGCCGTGGTTCTCCCCACCTTGCTGTATGGGGCAGAATCATGGACCACCTACAGCAGGCACCTGAGAGCTCTGGAACAGCACCACCAGAGAACCTTGAGGAAGATACTGAGGATCAAATGGGAGGACAGACGCACAAACATCAGCGTTCTGGCAGAGGCCAAAATGCCCAGCGTCACCACCACAATAATGAAACACCAACTCCGATGGACCGGCCATCTCATACGCATGGCCGACACCCGTCTTCCAAAACAAATCCTTTATTCTGAACTGGAGAGAGGTCCGTGAGCTCCAGGTGGGCAAAAGAAACGGTTCAAGGACAACATCAAGACAAACCTTAAAAAATTCTGTATTTAATTTCCTGACTGGGAGCACATGGCTCTGAACAGGCACCGATGGAAGGAAGCGGTGCAAGAAGATGCTGCGCACTATGAGGGGGAACTCCACCGTGTCGCAGAAACAAAACGACAGCTCCGCAAGGAAAGACAGAAAAAGGCTCCAGCACGACCACAACCCACTACCACTTTCCCATGTCAACACTGCACCAAAATATGTGGGTGTGTGTAGGTATGTGTGTGTGTGTGTGTGTGTGTGTGTGTGTCTGTGTGTTTGTGTGTCTATGTGTGTGTATGTGTGTGTATATGTGTGTGTGTGTGACAGAGATACAGGAAGCAGCTCAACCTCGAATATTTGATCAGAACAAAGTGTTGCGCAACAGTGTATCCTGTACAAGCCACTAAACCTCTGCTGTTGCCATGGTAACAGGACCTCCGTCTCTGATTGGCAGCTGATCTGTATCTTATTCTACTGCAGTTACTTTTTACTTTGACGCAGTTACTTTAATTGGACGACTGGATGTATTTCTGTCATCACACAAAAGGTTTTGAAAATGTGTTTGAGTTTAAAGTGATGAAAAATAATGTGAACTCATAGAGGAGCATCAAAATCCAACTTATTACAACTTCCATGGAAACACATAAGTCATTAAACTCTGTGAAAACTATCAGCTGCTTTTCTTCTTCATGACTTTTACAGGTGAGGTTTTGAAGCTTGAACACATTGATGATTAAAGCAGAGTCCTACCTGAGCTCCACAGCAACAGCAACAGCATCAGCAGGAGATCCATGACCAGGTAGACCGTCTGTCTCTGTCTGACCCACTCGTCAGCTCTCCTCTGACAATCACATGTTTCATCTTTTATTTCATCAGCCGTGAAAAAAACCAAGTGATCCGCCTCTTCTCAGAAGTGATGCCTACTTGTAACCCACAGACTAAAAGGCAAAGTCACAGATGTGAAGATATCAGGCATCATTTGACAACCTCACATTACTTTGAGCCCACAGAAGCTCATTCAGATGCATTTGGACCTGCATGAATGTGTTTTTATTTTCAGATAATATATCCATATACAGATCACATATGAACACCAGGAGCCACCATGCATTCAACTGGATATTTGTTTCATTATGCAAACACACAGTTATAGAGATGAACCTCCAGATGCATTCTTCTCATCACATTTATAAAGCTGTATGTGTGCATGCTTCTGTTTTATATCTCAGTCATTAAGGTAGGGGACGCACATGCACGAAGCCTCACTTTCACTTCAACAATGGATGAAGATGGTCCTACCACCAGCTGTTTTATATCAATTAGCTGCCTGCTGCACCAGTCTGTGCACCTGCCAATGAAACAAATGGGAAAGAAGAAGTGCTGTTTCATCAGCGAGCTCATTATGCAGCATCGTTTCTCACAGCTGTGGCGCTCTTGATGCCTTCCATAGCATGAATTCATCCCATAGAGCTGTAAAGCATCAGTGAGTCTGTAGCTCATATCTAACTTACAAGGTGGGACACGTCTAAGGATCAAATCAAAACTCTAATTCAATTCAAAGGTTGCTATAGAAACACGTGGCCTAAAGAATGCATGAGGCCTTCCTGGTCTTATTAGACCCTTTATACTATTAATAGCTGTGTGTGTGCAGGAAGTGAAATATGCATGTTTGTGTGCATCAGGTGGAGAGTGCTCCTATAATCCACAGAGACAAACCCAGCAGGCTGTATGGTATATATCACATTGTGAGGACCACCACTGTATGTAAGTCTCATTTTAAGGAAGAGCTTTTAAGAATTAACAGTTTTAATGATGAGAAAGTTTGTGCAGCTTGGTGTCAGAGAGGAGGGACTGATGTTGGAGATAAAACACATGAAGCTGATGAGCAGTTAAAGGATAGAGAGGAAACCTCACATCTGATTAAGTTCACAAGAAATGACTGATGACACGTTTCCTCTCCCCCTCTCCTTCTCTCTTCTCTCCTCTCCTGCTCCCCTCCTCCTCCTCCTTCTCCTCTCCTCTCCTCCCCACCTCCTCCACCTCCTCCTCCTCCCCTCTCTCCTACCCTCTCTCCTCTCCTCCCCACCTCTCTGCTCTCCTCCTCCTCTCCTCCTCTCCTCTCCTCCTCTCCTCTCCCTTCCTCTCTTCTCCTCCTCTCCTCCTCTCCTCCCCTCTCCTCTCCTCCCCTCCACTCCTCTCCTCCCCCTCTCCTCCTCCCCCTCCTCCTCTCTCCTCTCCTCTCCTCCCCTCCTCCTCTCCTCTCCTCCTCTCTCCTCTCCTCCTCCTCTCCTCCCCTCCTTCTCCCCTCCTCCTCTCCTCTCCTCTCCTCTCCTCTCCCCTCTACTCTCCTCCTCCCCCCTCTCCTTCCCCCCCCCTCCTCCTCCCCCCCTCCTCCTCCTCTCCTCTCCTCTCCTCTCATCTGATTAAGTTCAGCAGAAATGACTGATGACACGTTTCCTTTAAAAACATGCTGAGATCAGATAAGAGTTAGTGTGAAACTGCTGCAGACCACTCTGATCACTTTTACTGACACTTTTAAAAAGGATCCTTAAACTTTAAGAATCCTGTTTGACTGATTTTAAAGTCTCTCCACTGACCAACGCTTTGTTTTAACATCCTTTTATTGCTCTATAAAGCTCTTAATAGTCTAGAAACAGAGCGCTTCATATAGAGTTCATAGTTAATGCAACACAGCAGCTCAAATGACTTCATTACCCACAAATCCTGTGTGGTGACATCACAAAACCACTGTGTGTGTGTCTGTCTGTACTGATGTTGTTTAGACTTGAAATGTTTAGACTTCATTTAAAGGAGTTTAATTATTGTAACAATCTTTCAGTGATGACAAGTGGAAACTGGATTTTAAGGGTTAAGTGTGTGTGTGTCTGACAGAGGTACAGGAAGCAGCTCAACCTCATATATTTGATAAGAACAAAGTGTTGCGTCCTGTACGAGACACTAAATGTCTGCTGTTGCCATGGTAACAGGAGTGAACCCTGCGTGTGCCCTTCAATACCCAGAAATCATGTGTGGTGACATCACAAAACCACTCTGTGTGTGTGTGTGTGTGTGTGTGTGTGTGTGTGTGTGTGTGTGTGTGTGTGTGTGTGTGTGTGTGGGTGTGTGTATTTCTGACGCACCTTGAAATGGCTATTTGAACCTTCAGGCTTCATTTTAGGGTGAAGGTGTTGCATGGTGATGCTCCCTGCAGGAGTTACTGGGCATGGTGAATTTCTACAACCGCTTCCTCCACCGTGCAGCCTGACTCATGCGACCCTTGTACGACACCTTGCGGGGTAGGAGGCGGGCGGACGAGTTGGATTGGTCCCCAGGGATGACTGACGCTTTTGATGCTGCCAAAACTGCGCTGGCCAACACTGCTCTGCTGGCGCACCCGTTTCCGACATTCGTTGACCACAAGCCGTTGACGTTCGCTATGACCAAGTCTTCGGAGCCATGGTCTGGTCGACTGCAGCATCAGTTCTCTGCCATCTCCAAGTACACCACTGACATTCAGCACGTGGCCGACAAGGACAATTTCATCGCCGACTGCCTCTCCTGGGCGGTCGCTGGGTCCGTCCACTTGGGTCTTGACTACACAGCCATGGCGGCAGATCAGACCGCGGACTCTGAGGTTCAGGCCTACAGGACAGCCCCCGCGGTGCTGCTCATGGATGACACGTTTCCTTTAAAAACATGTTCAGATCAGATAAGAGTTAGTGTGAAACTGCTGCAGACCACTCTGATCACTTTTACTGACACTTTTAAAAAGGATCCTTAAACTTTGTTTGTCATATTTTTACTGCTTTTTCATTTATTTCTCTATTTATACATTTATGTTCTTTTCTCTGTAGACCTAAGTGTGTGAGAGCCAGTCGATCTCTCTCTCTTTCTCTCTCTCACTTTCCATCCCTCTCTGTCTCTCTCTCTCTCCCTCTCTCTTTTTTCTCTCTCTCTCTCGTTTCTTTCTCTCTCTCTCTCTCTCAAACGGCACTTTTTAATACGAGGCAAAAAGGGCAGGGGCTAAAGCACCCCTCGGGCCCTATGTGTGCACGTGCCTGATCAGCATCAAGTCGGCCTCATGAATGAACAGCGCCGTATCTTTCTAGATGAAGTAAGGAAAGTGTGGAATTGTTATTAAAGACACCTTTACTCCAGTGTTTACTTTGGTGAGTTGTGCCAAGAAATGATGATTTATGTTGTCCCGAAGCCAGGCAGGTGGAGAGGCTGGTGGTCCGGGACCGAGTCTAACGGCTGTAGGAGGCTGGTGTTTCGGGCTCAGATCAGGCGGTGGGGCGGGTGGCAAATAAATCCGCAGAGGAGCAGAGAAAACTTCTGTCGGACTGCCCGGTCCGGTGCTGTGAGGATGATCCGGGTCGGCTGGCCTTCTGTCCGACTGCCCGGTCCGGTGCTGTGAGGATGATCCGGATCGGCTGGTATGTCGGACTGCCCGGTCCGGTGCTGTGAAGATGATCCGGGTCGGCTGGCATTCTGTCGGACTGCCCGGTCTGGTGCTGGGAGGATGATCCGGGTCGGCTGGCCTTCTGTTCGACTGTCCGGTCCGGTGCAGTGAGGATGATCCGGGTCGGCTGGCCTTCTGTCGGCCTGCCCGGTCCGGTGCCGTGAAGATGAAACAATGAAGCAGTCTCCCTGAGAAAACAGAAAGGACACTTCTCATCAACATTAGGATTTAATATGGACACAAAAACATTTACAGCAACAGAAAGTCTCCAACTCTTTTTGTCACCTGACCCAGTAAGGTGATGTGTGCAGCAACAGAGGGGCCCACAGTCCGGCTCACATCAAAACCACTTCCAAAAACAATGGGTTCTTTCAAAGCCCAAAAAAGTGAAGAACAAGTCTTTACCCTCTCCTTTTTAGAAAGTCCACAAATTCTAAAAAGACTCTGGAAAATTCTGGAAAAGTCCTCAAGTTTTGTTTTCCAAAATCCATTGGAAACAGGGATTCCTGCAGTCCCAGTCCGAGCCACCGACCTCCACACCAGGTCTGTGGGTCCAGTCAGCATGTATGAGACCCTGGCCCCCCACCCCCCCCTCTTCTCTGGGGAGGAAGAGGACACTCTGTGGGACCCATTGCAGACGGTCCCAGAAACAATCCACCATCACCGCTTGGACTTTGGCCAGCAGGGTCACAGGAGGGTCCACACAGGAGAGCCGATGCCACAACATTGATTATTAAAACACAACCTCTAAAAGACATTTTTGGGAAAATCCTCTTCCACTTTTTGAGTCTCCCCTCCACTTTCTCTAGAACATTGTCCCAATTCTTCCCAACAGTATCTGGATCACCGAGATACCCCCAGATACTCGATCCCTCCTCCCCTCCAGATACACCCCCAGATACTCGATCCCTCCTCCCCTCCAGGTAGACCCCCAGGTACTCGATCCCTCCTCCCCTCCAGGTAGACCCCCAGGTACTCGATCCCTCCTCCCCTCCAGGTAAACCCCCAGATACTTGATCCCTCCTCTCTTCCAGGTAGACCCCCAGATACTCGATCCCTCCTCCCCTCCAGGTAAACCCCCAGATACTCGATCCCTCCTCCCCTCCAGGTAAACCCCCAGATACTTGATCCCTCCTCCCTTCCAGGTAAACCCCCAGATACTTGATCCCTCCTCCCTTCCAGGTAGACCCCCAGATACTCGATCCCTCCTCCCCTCCAGGTAAAACCCCAGATACTTGATCCCTCCTCCCTTCCAGGTGGTCTGTGTGACTCCAATCTGATGGTAGAAAAGGTGAATAAAGTCTCTCCGATAAGTTATGACGTTTAAAGGAGACACCAAAATCTGTCTGAGGTTACTTTTATGTAATTCTGTCACTTTGGGTTTCTTCTTCGTGGGATGTTAATGGATCTGTGTTTGTCCCAGAGAGAGACCGTGTCTGTCTGCTGCTGTGGGTCAATCAATCAAACTTTATTTATATAGCACCTTTCATACAAACTAGTTCAAAGTACTTAAAGTAAAGGAGGACAGAATCAGTACTAGAATATTACATTCTTGTCTCTATATTGAAGCACAGTTGCCTAATTTACTTATTTTAAGATATTGATGGCATATCTTTCTATTTCTCTATTAAATATACATTTAATGAATTTTAATTTTGTAATCCTTTGAGTTTTAATGGTGATCATTTAGAAAATAAATATTTCTTTATGTTCAGAACGGGTTACTCATTTATGCCGTGTACTGTATTAGAAACTGATTTATTAGCATTAAACTGTCACATACAATAAATGAAGGCTGAACAAACATTCAATTCTGTCAAACATCACATTTATTTATTGGAAACAGCAGAACAAAGATAAAACACTTAATTTCACTAAATAATATTTCCTTTTGTTCGGTTACATTAAGTCAAAAAGTTCAATAACTCAATAACACATCTAAGCTGAATAATTAGTATATAGTCTATAAAAGGAAGAGAAGAAACAAAGATATAAACTCATCAAACATGCGGATAGATTTTTAAATGATTTCTTGACTCAACATTTATCCAGATGAGATCATAAAACTCTGGATTCATGTAAATATTCAACTCTTACATTCTGTCAAATTTGACCCGTTTTGACATTTAACAGCTTATAAAAACACTGCAAATGTCTTTTATTCTGAAATTTGACGACTTTTGCTAAAGTGGTCCAAAATGTACAAAAATGAAAATATTTTAAACGTCATATTTTTGTATAGATGCTACTAATGTTTGTCCATTGAGGCTGTTCTGGGTCAGATTATCTCCGTATCTATGTCCATGTGTTTTAATGAAATGAATAGTTAATAGTTTTAATAAGATAGTAGTTATTAGGATGAAGACTGATGGCTCTAATGGTTCTACAATAAACCCCACACTTCCAGAAAACTCTGCTCATTTTACACTTTACATATAAAATACATTTCTATCATTATTGCTATGTTATATTTTCATGTCTGAGGTAAAATAGGACATGATATTGTGTGATAGGAGCTGTTTAGTGGTGTAAAAGCTAAAAAATACACTCTCTCTGCTCTCTGAGACATGAATCAAGGTTTAATCACATTTATTGATCAGTCAGATTATCGACTATTGATGCTTTCCAAACACATCTGTGCTTCAACATTTGGTATAAACACTTTTTATGAGGAGAAATAACTGAGAAGAGAATATGAACAGTATGTGAGGAGAGAATATGAACAGTATGTAAAGGGATAAGTAAAAATGTTACAGCTGTTCACACAAGCGATTAATATTCTGTCAAACTACAATTATAAACAGATAATTATGTTATAAATGGTCCAAGCAGATCTCCTCTCTGCTCTTCTTCTAGTGGTTTTAATAAAGGTCTTACTACTTCCTGTTTTGGCACTGAGAGTTGGTGCTGGATGGAAATCAGAAGCTGTGGAATCGAACAATATGGACGTCATTCCTCGCCGTTCTGAGCTGCAAAAACCCGTCAGACTGAGAGGAGAGATGAAACCAAACGTGATTTTCTTCTTCAGAGGGTTTGTGTGGCTCCTCGGAGGTCCTACTCTGCTCCCCGAGCTCCTTTTTGGCAATAAAGAGAAGAGGATTGCTGTCAGTAAACATCTCGAGTCACTCTCTCTAAAAGCTAGGGACCAAGCCCGAAACCTTGGCGTGCTGAACAGACCAGGAGAAGTGGATTCCTGCTTTCATCTCCAGTAGACTCGACTACTGTAACGGTCTTCTGACTGGACTCCCACAAAAAAGCATTAAACAGCTGCAGCTCATTCAGAATGCTGCAGCTCGAGTTTTAACCAGAACAAAGAGATCAGAGCACATTACTCCAGTTCTCAAGTCTTTACACTGACTCCCAGTCAGTTCTAAAGTCTTTACACTGGCTCCTAGTCAGTTCTTAAGTCTTTACACTGGCTCCAAGTCAGTTCTAAAGTCTTTACACTGGCTCCTAGTCAGTTCTAAAGTCTTTACACTGGCTCCAAGTCAGTTCTAAAGTCTTTACACTGGCTCCCAGTCAGTTCTAAAGTCTTTACACTGGCTCCCAGTCAGTTCTAAAGTCTTTACACTGGCTCCCAGTCAGTTCTAAAGTCTTTACACTGGTTCCCAGTCAGCTATAGAATAGATTTTAAAATTCTGCTACTGGTCTACAAATCACTGAATGGTTTAGGTCCAGAATACATGAATGACATGTTAGTAGAATATAAACCCAGTAGAGCTCTGAGATCTACTGACTCAGGTCAGATAGTTGAGCCCAGAGCTCTGAGATCTACTGACTCGGGTCAGATAGTTGAGCCCAGAGTTCAAACTAAACATGGTGAAGCAGCTTTTAGCTGTTATGCTGCACACAACTGGAACAAACTACCAGCAGAACTGAAATCAGCCCCAACTGTGAACACTTTTAAATCCAGATTAAAAACACTTCTCTTCTACCTTATGAATGAGCTCTTTTAAAGCACTTTACATTTTAATCTTTAATTTGCACTCTATGTCCTTTTAATGATTTTAAAGCTAATTTATAATTTTATGCTGCAATCTTATATTTAATGCTCAATTCTAGCATTTAATGTATGTCTTACTATTTTTCTGTGCTTTGTTTTTATTATGGGGGGGGGGGGGGGGTAATTGTATGTTTTAATGTTTCTGTTTTATGTAAAGCACATTGAGTTGCCATTGTGTATGAAATGCGCTATATAAATAAAACTGCCTTGCCTTGCCTTGCCTCGCCTTCCTCTCCAGCTGGCTCCCTTTCAGCTCTGGAAACACCCAGGTTATAATAATCCAATTATTATGTTCTCCTGTGGGTCTGACTTCTGCCCCCTGCTGGCCTGGAGAGACATAACAACACAGATCTAAGTGACTGCATCACTCCTCTCTTCAGTATAAACAGGCTGAGTGCTTCATTTCAACCAGTCCTCTAAACAAACATGTTCAGTACCTTCAGGATGAAATAGAGGGCAGTGTTAGACAGCAGCAGAGCCACCGGCAGGACGACCAGTCTGATGATAAAAACTTTTGGATCTGATGAGACACATTCAGTCATCACATTAGATCACATGCCATCATGAGGACAACAGCTCCCATCAAACAGAAACTTTAATGACGTTAAATCTCCTAAAATCAGTGAAGTCTGAAGCAGCTTGTTGATTCAGCTCTTAGAGAATAAGTTCATCTGATCCTCTCTGTATGCTGATGATGTTCAACAAAAACCACTCATGTGTTCACAGCTGCTTTGAAAGAATGAATGAAAGTCTGCTGATTCTCTCCTTAAAGCTCCTGTCTGCTTAAAATGATTCAACTGATTGTTAACAGTCAACATCTTTACATGCAGTTAAATCAGATGTGATCCTGGTGAAGCTCTGAGTTCATCATGTAAACCCTGTTTATTATCATTATAGTGCTTATCTGGCTTCACTTTTACTTTCCACTACCAGTGATGCGCGGGTCGACTCGTGACCCGCGGATATCCGCGGGTCGGGCGGGTTCGGGTTCAATTTTTTAAAAATATTGCGGGTGCGGGCGGGGCGGGTCATAAAGAGAAAACACATATTTCTCACTTAGGAACTTTCACTTGCCTATTTATGATAATCCATGTTTTATGTGAAAGAAGAAGAAGACAAACTTTAAAACAAAACTGTCATTAATATCGCTATGTGGCCACTTCTGTGCGGACTCTGGCTTACTCTATCTGCTATGTTTTGAATCTCCATGGCAACCTGAGAAAGAGGAAGCTTGATGGTGCCGTTTTTCCACAATCTCTTCAGATCAAACCTGACGCTGTGTCCTAACACAGTTGGGTGTCACTCCGAATCAACATTATGGTTGTGCTCAATCAATAATAACCTACACGGATGTGTTTAATAGCTTAGTGACGCTAAAGTTAAATTGTGATCAGAAGATTAATTCACCTCTCGATCTGTGAGAGTCATCAGCTATAAATATCATTACATGCTCCAGTTCTTCTTCAATTTAAACATATACGTTTTGTTGAAATATCATTACCTACAGTATATGATCTATTACTTCAATTTAAACAAGTGATCAAAGATCAGTTCACTAAAATGTAAGCTCTCAGATCTGATGTTATAGCAGATATTACAGTTTTGACTACGTTTGGCATGTGTGCACATGATCAGCGCATTTTTTTTGTGGGTCGGGCGGGGCGGGTGTTAAAAAAAGCCGACCCCCGCATCACTGTCCACTACAACACAGTTGTTATGGTTGAATAATGTTAAAGAAGCCGGGAAGGAAACAGTGTACAGCTCCTTCATCAGATTGTGACTCAGCTCTCTGTAGGTCGCTGGGTCGCTCCTGCTGCCTCATGACTTTTTATCAAACATGGAAACAAAGTCAGTGTGACGTCTCAGTTGGACTGAGCTTCACACTCTGCTTCAGCTTACCTGTGACAGTGAGAGAGAGCAGACGGCTCTCAGAGGAAAAGTTATGAGAAAAAACATAGACGCCATAAACACAGCTGTAGTTTCCTTGGTGGGCGGGGTCTGCAGCAGGAAACAGGAAGTCAGCAGAGTGATTGACAGCTGGCTGGGTGTAGTTGTATGTTGTGTTGGAGGAGGTGAAGGTGAGCTGGAAGGAGCCTCCTGGGTACTGAGGCTGGACGGAGCAGCTGATAGTGAAGCTGGAGCCCTGGAGAACCTGAAAACCCTGCTGCTGGGCCCCGGAGACCCCGTCCATAGTAGGAGACACAGAGATGATTGGCTGAAGCAGCAGGTCTGTAAATACAGAGAGGTGATTGGCTGAAGCAGCAGGTGTGTAAATACAGAGAGGTGATTGGCTGAAGAACAGCTGCAGTTTGATTCATCTGAGACCATCAACATGTTAATAAGACATTCATACAACACTGCATACACAATAGTTTCCTACAGAAATGATTGGAAGATATTTAACCTGTTAGCAAACTGTTGCTTCTTTGTTCAGACACAGACCAACAACTATATTCATTTGTGATGTAGTTGTTTGTAAGGTGGATGTGACTGAGCTGGCTCAGGAGAACTGCAGAGTGTGTGAGTGAACCACAGCAGGTTGATTAAAGGTTCAGATTGTTTCAGTTTGAATCAATGAGCCTCCAGGAACAAGCTAACTTCTCTACCCTTTAGGAAGCTGTCATCCTCCATAAGTTTACAGTTCAGTTCAATGGAAACCACCAACTATCACTGTGACAGAGGAAGGAGAGTATTACTGTCAGAGATGATGTCACTGATGGACTTACCTGAGCAAGTGAGCTCCACAATGAAGGAGGAAGAGGACTCTGATAATGCACAGTCCCTCAGTGCAGATCCAGCCTGAAGACAGTGAGGTCTGATCCTCCATACAGGTCTATGTGAGGACTCCTTTCTGCTTCCTGTTGAAACAGCAGAGCCACAGTCCAATTCTCGGCAGGCAACAGCTGCTTCCTTCAGGGTCCAGACAAAGTCTCTCACTGGTCTCCACTCTCCCTGTTTCACCTCCAGTGTACCTGCACAGCGACTGGCTCCTCCCACCAACCTGACAGTCTCTGAACAGAAACAAGAGAGTCATCAGTAAAAGAATAAAGTGAGTTTCATTAGAACAGAAACAAGAGAGTCATCAGTAAAAGAATAAAGTGAGTTTCATTAGAACAGAAACAAGAGAGTCATCAGTAAAAGAATAAAGTGAGTTTCATTAGAACAGAAACAAGAGAGTCATCAGTAAAAGAATAAAGTGAGTTTCATTAGAACAGAAATGAAGGAAAATCAAAGCTGCAGCTCCTCTTCTACCTGAGCAGGTGAGTCCAACAGCTTTACCAGGTGAGCAGGTTCTTCTAGCTGAGTCTGATCTTCTACAGTTCAGGAGAGCAGACTCATTGCCTCCACACTGGAACTCTTTGGTCCACATTGGAGCCTCCACTTCTCCATAGAGCGCCCCCTGGAGGACTGAAGGAGCCCCACAGTCAAGCTCCCTACAGACCACCTCTGCATCCTGCTGGTCAAAGTCAGCTTCACACACTGAGGACCACGACTGCTCAGACTTCACCTCCAGTCTGCCTGAACACAGACTAGCCCCATTCACCAGCCTGACAGAGTCTGGAGAGAGAGAGGATTTAATATTTAATACTGATCTTTATTTACCACCTTATATATCATGACAAATATAAAACATCTCAGGAGGTCCCCTCCTGGAGCTGTGGAGTCTCTGGTAGCCGGGCCTTGGCCTCTGGCCAGGACTTGATAAGATTTTATTGATACCAATACAATAATCTATTCTGCTAGTTGGTCCAGTTCTTCATTGATTCTCTTATCAATTCCTGATCAAATGTTTTGTGTGGAAAGAAATTGTCCTACACAAGTTTCAGGGACAACAAAACAGTTTGATTGTCTCCACTGTTAATCAATGATGTTGCATGCTGATGAATATGTTGGTAAGATAAATAACATGCAAATAATGCACAGCCAACAGTTCATTACTTAAATTATGAATTTGAAAGCATATAACAGATTATTTTCAGATGTGTTGTTGTATTAGTTTGTTATGTTAGTGACTGGCGCTGTAATCCTTTGCTGAAGGAAGTTAGCCCAGTCATAGTGGACACAGTCACAGTAGAAGCAACAGGAGAGTACTGATGCTAGACTGTCTTTTTGTTGTGTATTTCACTACAAATAAAACCATCTGGCACCTGGATGAACATTGTCTACATTCAGTGTGGAACAAGATGATGAATCCTTCTTCTTCTGTGAGAAGCTGAATGTTGTTTTCTCCTCATTTGTTTGTTGAGATAAATGAACGTTGATCACTGAGAGATGATCACACAGCACAGAGAACTCCTACATTCATGTGTAATACAGAGGAGTCAGAGAGCAGAGGAGGAAACACATTAACATCCTCAGCTGCCTTCAGATCAGACAGAAAACAGCTGAGACCATCAACATGTTAATAAGACATTCATACAACACTGCATACACAATAGTTTCCTACACAAATGATTGGAAGATATTTAACCTGTTAGCAAACTGTTGCTTCTTTGTTCAGACACAGACCAACAACTATATTCATTTGTGATGTAGTTGTTTGTAAGGTGGATGTGACTGAGCTGGCTCAGGAGAACTGCAGAGTGTGTGAGTGAACCACAGCAGGTTGATTAAAGGTTCAGATTGTTTCAGTTTGAATCAATGAGCCTCCAGGAACAAGCTAACTTCTCTACCCTTTAGGAAGCCGTCATCCTCCATAAGTTTACAGTTCAGTTCAATGGAAACCACCAACTATCACTGTGACAGAGGAAGGAGAGTATTACTGTCAGAGATGATGTCACTGATGGACTTACCTGAGCAGGTGAGCTCCACAGTGGAGGAAGAGGACTCTGATGATACACAGTCCCTCAGTGCAGATCCATCCTGAACACAGTCAGGTCTGATCCTCCATACAGGTCTATGTGAGGACTCCTTTCTGCTTCCTGTAGAAACAGCAGAGCCACAGTCCAATTCTTTGCAGGCAACAGCTGCTTCCTTCAGGGTCCAGAAAGAGTAAGACTCTCTCACTGGTCTCCACTCTCCCTGTTTCACCTCCAGTCTACCTGCACAGTGACTGGCTCCTCCCACCAACCTGACAGTCTCTTAACAGAAACAAGAGAGTCAACAGTAAAATAATAAAGTGAGTTTCATTAGAACAGAAATGAAGACAAATCAAAGCTGCAGCTCCTCTTCTACCTGAGCAGGTGAGTCCAACAGCTTTACCAGGTGAGCAGGTTCTTCTAGCTGAGTCTGATCTTCTACAGTCCAGGAGAGCAGACTCATGGCCTCCACACTGGAACTCTTTGGTCCATATAGGAGCCTCCACTTCTCCATAGAGCGCCCCCTGGAGGACTGAAGGAGTCCCACAGCCAAGCTCCCTACAGACCACCTCTGCATCCTGCTGGTCAAAGTCAGCTTCACACACTGAGGACCACGACTGCTCAGACTTCACCTCCAGTCTGCCTGAACACAGACCAGTCCCATTCACCAGCCTGACAGAGTCTGGAGAGAGAGAGGATTTAATATTTAATACTGATCTTTATTTACCACCTTATATATCATGAGAAATATAAAACATCTCAGGAGGTCTCCTCCTGGAGCTGTGGAGTCTCTGGTAGCTGGGCCTCGGCCTCTGGACAGGAATTGATAAGATTTTATTGATACCAATATAATAATCTATTCTGCTAGTTGGTCCAGTTCTTCATTGATTCTCTTATCAATTCCTGATCAAATGTTTTGTGTGGAAAGAAATTGTCCTACACAAGTTTCAGGGACAACAAAACAGTTTGATTGTCTCCACTGTTAATCAATGATGTCGCATGCTGATGAATATGTTGGTAAGATAAATAACATGCAAATAATGCACAGCCAACAGTTCATTACTTAAATAATGAATGAAAGCATCTAACAGTCTCCTGCCTGTATGAACAGCAGTGCCAATCACATGCTGCTTGTTCCAGCTGTGTCAGTGTAATGGTTATAAGAATGCTGTAATTCTGAATGAATGAATGGAAACAATATGAGTCAAAACATATTTAAACATGTGTGTAAAAGGAAAAGATAAAGGTAATGAGTTAAATGCTGTAATTCATTGTTCTATCAAAGGGATTGATTTAAAAACACACTATGATCTGCAGATCAAGGTTATCTGTGATCCATTGCTCTGACCTTTCAGGTAAAACAGGTTAAAAAAGATAAATAGGATAAAAAGATGATCTGTGTTTAAAATGTAGACTCATCAACCTTCTGTAATGTTTAAAATACACTTTAAGTTACATTTAGCAGTGTTCTCTTATTTCCCTGAATTTCCTTTTTTTCTGTGAGTTTTAAGTTCTAGTTTGTAACTACTGATCTGTTTTAGATTGCTAAGGTCTCGTTCAGCCTGTGTAGAGGAACAGCAGGTCTGTAAATACAGAGAGGTGATTGGCTGAAGCAGCAGGTCTGTAAATACAGAGAGGTGATTGGCTGAAGCAGCAGGTCTGTAAATTCAGAGAGGTGTGGCACTCTGGACATTTTAGGGGCTCAGATTATTTTCAGATGTGTTGTTGTATTAGTTTGTTATGTTAGTGACTGGCACTGTAATCCTTTGCTGAAGGAAGTTAGCCCAGTCATAGTGGACACAGTCACAGTAGAAGCAACAGGAGAGTACTGATGCTAGACTGTCTTTTTGTTGTGTATTTCACTACAAATAAAACCATCTGGCACCTGGATGAACATTGTCTACATTCAGTGTGGAACAAGATGATGAATCCTTCTTCTTCTGTGAGAAGCTGAATGTTGTTTTCTCCTCATTTGTTTGTTGAGATAAATGAACGTTGATCACTGAGAGATGATCACACAGCACAGAGAACTCCTACATTCATGTGTAATACAGAGGAGTCAGAAAGCAGAGGAGGAAACACATTAACATCCTCAGCTGCCTTCAGATCAGACAGAAAACAGCTGCAGTTTGATTCATCTGAGACCATCAACATGTTAATAAGACATTCATACAACACTGCATACACAATAGTTTCCTACAGAAATGATTGGAAGATATTTAACCTGTTAGCAAACTGTTGCTTCTTTGTTCAGACACAGACCAACAACTATATTCATTTGTGATGTAGTTGTTTGTAAGGTGGATGTGACTGAGCTGGCTCAGGAGAACTGCAGAGTGTGTGAGTGAACCACAGCAGGTTGATTAAAGGTTCAGATTGTTTCAGTTTGAATCAATGAGCCTCCAGGAACAAGCTAACTTCTCTACTCTTTAGGAAGCCGTCATCCTCCATAAGTTTACAGTTCAGTTCAATGGAAACCACCAACTATCACTGTGAAAGAGGAAGGAGAGTATTACTGTCAGAGATGATGTCACTGATGGACTAACCTGAGCAGGTGAGCTCCACAATGGAGGAAGAGGAATCTGGAAACAATGATACACAGTCCCTCAGTGCAGATCCAGCCTGAAGACAGTCAGGTCTGATCCTCCATACAGGTCTGTGTGAGTCATCTCTGCTTCCTGTTGAAACAACAGAGCCACAGTCCAATTCTCTGCAGGCAACAGCTGCTTCCTTCAGGGTCCAGTCAGAGTCACTCACTGGTCTCCACTCTCCCAGTTTCACCTCCAGTCTACCTGCACAGCGACTGGCTCCTCCCACCAATCTGACAGTCTCTGAACAGAAACAAGAGAGTCATCAGTAAAAGAATAAAGTGAGTTTCATTAGAACAGAAACAAGAGAGTCATCAGTAAAAGAATAAAGTGAGTTTCATTAGAACAGAAATGAAGACAAATCAAAGCTGCAGCTCCTCTTCTACCTGAGCAGGTGAGTCCAACAGCTTTACCAGGTGAGCAGGCTCTTCTAGCTGAGTCTGATCTTCTACAGTCCAGGAGAGCAGACTCATGGCCTCCACACTGGAACTCTTTGGTCCACATTAGAGCCTCCACTTCTCCATAGAACGCCCCCTGGAGGACTGAAGGAGCCCCACAGCCAAGCTCCCTACAGACCACCTCTGCATCCTGCTGGTCAAAGTCAGCTTCACACACTGAGGACCACGACTGCTCAGACTTCACCTCCAGTCTGCCTGAACACAGACCAGCCCCATTCACCAGCCTGACAGAGTCTGGAGAGAGAGAGGATTTAATATTTAATACTGATCTTTATTTACCACCTTATATATCATGACAAATATAAAACATCTCAGGTGAACCCCTCCTGGAGCTGTGGAGTCTGTGGTAGCCGGGCCTTAGCCTCTGGACAGGAATTGATAAGATTTTATTGATACCAATACAATAATCTATTCTGCTAGTTGGTCCATTTCTTCATTGATTCTCTTATCAATTCCTGATCAAATGTTTTGTGTGGAAAGAAATTGTCCTACACAAGTTTCAGGGACAACAAAACAGTTTGATGGTCTCCACTGTTAATCAATGATGTTGCATGCTGATGAATATGTTGGTAAGATAAATAACATGCAAATAATGCACAGCCAACAGTTCATTACTTAAATAATGAATTTGAAAGCATCTAACAGTCTCCTGCCTCTATGAACAGCAGTGCCAATCACATGCTGCTTGTTCCAGCTGTGTCAGTGTAATGGTTATAAGAATGCTGTAATTCTGAATGAATGAATGGAAACAATATGAGTTAAAACATATTTAAACATGTGTGTAAAAGGAAAAGATAAAGGTGCTGAGTTCAAATGCTGTAATTCATTGTTCTATCAAAGGGATTGATTTAAAAACACACTATGATCTGCAGATCAAGGTTATCTGTGATCCATTGCTCTGACCTTTCAGGTAAAACAGGTTAAAAAAAGATAAATAGGATAAAAAGATGATCTGTGTTTAAAATGTAGACTCATCAACCTTCTGTAATGTTTAAAATACACTTTAAGTTACATTTAGCAGTGTTCTCTTATTTCCCTGAGTTTCCCTTTTTTTCTGAGAGTTTTAAGTTCTAGTTTGTAACTACTGATCTGTTTTAGATTGCTAAGGTCTCGTTCAGCCTGTGTAGAGGAACAGCAGGTCTGTAAATACAGAGAGGTGATTGGCTGAAGCAGCAGGTCTGTAAATACAGAGAGGTGATTGGCTGAAGCAGCAGGTCTGTAAATACAGAGAGGTGTGGCACCCTGGACATTTTAGGGGCTCAGATTATTTTCAGATGTGTTGTTGTATTAGTTTGTTATGTTAGTGACTGGCGCTGTAATCCTTTGCTGAAGGAAGTTAGCCCAGTCATAGTGGACACAGTCACAGTAGAAGCAACAGGAGAGTACTGATGCTAGACTGTCTTTTTGTTGTGTATTTCACTACAAATAAAACCATCTGGCACCTGGATGAACATTGTCTACATTCAGTGTGGAACAAGATGATGAATCCTTCTTCTTCTGTGAGAAGCTGAATGTTGTTTTCTCCTCATTTGTTTGTTGAGATAAATGAACGTTGATCACTGAGAGATGATCACACAGCACAGAGAACTCCTACATTCATGTGTAATACAGAGGAGTCAGAGAGCAGAGGAGGAAACACATTAACATCCTCAGCTGCCTTCAGATCAGACAGAAAACAGCTGCAGTTTGATTCATCTGAGACCATCAACATGTTAATAAGACATTCATACAACACTGCATACACAATAGTTTCCTACACAAATGATTGGAAGATATTTAACCTGTTAGCAAACTGTTGCTTCTTTGTTCAGACACAGACCAACAACTATATTCATTTGTGATGTAGTTTTTTGTAAGGTGGATGTGACTGAGCTGGCTCAGGAGAACTGCAGAGTGTGTGAGTGAACCACAGCAGGTTGATTAAAGGTTCAGATTGTTTCAGTTTGAATCAATGAGCCTCCAGGAACAAGCTAACTTCTCTACCCTTTAGGAAGCCGTCATCCTCCATAAGTTTACAGTTCAGTTCAATGGAAACCACCAACTATCACTGTGACAGAGGAAGGAGAGTATTACTGTCAGAGATGATGTCACTGATGGACTTACCTGAGCAGGTGAGCTCCACCATGGAGGAAGACGAACCTGAAAAAAATGATGCACAGTCCCTCAGTGCAGATCCAGACCAAAGACAGTGAGGTCTGATCTCCCATACAAATCTGGCTGAGGACTCCTTTCTGCTTCCTGTTGAAACAGCAGAGCCACAGTCCAATTCTTTGCAGGCAACAGCTGCTTCCTTCAGGGTCCAGAAAGAGTAAGACTCTCTCACTGGTCTCCACTCTCCCTGTTTCACCTCCAGTGTACCTGCACAGCGACTGGCTCCTCCCACCAACCTGACAGTCTCTTAACAGAAACAAGAGAGTCATCAGTAAAAGAATAAAGTGAGTTTCATTAGAACAGAAACAAGAGAGTCATCAGTAAAAGAATAAAGTGAGTTTCATTAGAACAGAAATGAAGACAAATCAAAGCTGCAGCTCCTCTTCTACCTGAGCAGGTGAGTCCAACAGCTTTACCAGGTGAGCAAGTTCTTCTAGCTGAGTCTGATCTTCTACAGTCCAGGAGAGCAGACTCATTGCCTCCACACTGGAACTCTTTGGTCCACATTAGAGCCTCCACTTCTCCATAGAGCGCCCCCTGGAGGACAGAAGGAGACCCACAGCCAAGCTCCCTACAGACCACCTCTGCATCCTGCTGGTCAAAGTCAGCTTCACACACTGAGGACCACGACTGCTCAGACTTCACCTCCAGTCTGCCTGAACACAGACTAGTCCCATTCACCAGCCTGACAGAGTCTGGAGAGAGAGAGGATTTAATATTTAATACTGATCTTTATTTACCACCTTATATATCATGACACATATAAAACATCTCAGGAGGTCCCCTCCTGGAGCTGTGGAGTCTCTGGTAGCCGGGCTCGGCCTCTGGACAGGAATTGATAAGATTTTATTGATACCAATACAATAATCTATTCTGCTAGTTGGTCCAGTTCTTCATTGATTCTCTTATCAATTCCTGATCAAATGTTTTGTGTGGAAAGAAATTGTCCTACACAAGTTTCAGGGACAACAAAACAGTTTGATTGTCTCCACTGTTAATCAATGATGTTGCATGCTGATGAATATGTTGGTAAGATAAATAACATGCAAATAATGCACAGCCAACAGTTCATTACTTAAATAATGAATTTGAAAGCATCTAACAGTCTCCTGCCTCTATGAACAGCAGTGCCAATCACATGCTGCTTGTTCCAGCTGTGTCAGTGTAATGGTTATAAGAATGCTGTAATTCTGAATGAATGAATGGAAACAATATGAGTTAAAACATATTTAAACATGTGTGTAAAAGGAAAAGATAAAGGTGCTGAGTTCAAATGCTGTAATTCATTGTTCTGTCAAAGGGATTGATTTAAAAACACACTATGATCTGCAGATCAAGGTTATCTGTGATCCATTGCTCTGACCTTTCAGGTAAAACAGGTTAAAAAAAAAAAGATAAATAGGATAAAAAGATGATCTGTGTTTAAAATGTAGACTCATCAACCTTCTGTAATGTTTAAAATACACTTTAAGTTACATTTAGCAGTGTTCTCTTATTTCCCTGAGTTTCCCTTTTTTTCTGAGAGTTTTAAGTTCTAGTTTGTAACTACTGATCTGTTTTAGATTGCTAAGGTCTCGTTCAGCCTGTGTAGAGGAACAGCAGGTCTGTAAATACAGAGAGGTGATTGGCTGAAGCAGCAGGTCTGTAAATACAGAGAGGTGATTGGCTGAAGCAGCAGGTCTGTAAATACAGAGAGGTGATTCGCTGAAGCAGCAGGTCTGTAAATACAGAGAGGTGTGGCACCCTGGACATTTTAGGGGCTCAGATTATTTTCAGATGTGTTGTTGTATTAGTTTGTTATGTTAGTGACTGGCGCTGTAATCCTTTGCTGAAGGAAGTTAGCCCAGTCATAGTGGACACAGTCACAGTAGAAGCAACAGGAGAGTACTGATGCTAGACTGTCTTTTTGTTGTGTATTTCACTACAAATAAAACCATCTGGCACCTGGATGAACATTGTCTACATTCAGTGTGGAACAAGATGATGAATCCTTCTTCTTCTGTGAGAAGCTGAATGTTGTTTTCTCCTCATTTGTTTGTTGAGATAAATGAACGTTGATCACTGAGAGATGATCACACAGCACAGAGAACTCCTACATTCATGTGTAATACAGAGGAGTCAGAGAGCAGAGGAGGAAACACATTAACATCCTCAGCTGGACCACTGACCACTGATGGACTTACCTGAGCAGGTGAGATCCAACATGGAGGAAGAGGAATCTGATGATGCACAGTCCTTCAGTGCAGATCCAGACTGAAGACATTCACGACTGATCCACCATGCAGGTCTGTATGAATCATATCTGAGTCCTGTTGAAACAGCAGAGCCACAGTCCAATTCTCTGCAGGCAACAGCTGCTTCCTTCAGGGTCCACACAACGTCATAGTAAGTCACTGGTCTCCACTCTCCCAGATTCACCTCCAGTCTACCTGCACAGCGACTGGCTCCTCCCACCAACCTGACAGTCTCTGAACAGAAACAAGAGAGTCATCAGTAAAAGAATAAAGTGAGTTTCATTAGAACAGAAACAAGAGAGTCATCAGTAAAAGAATAAAGTGAGTTTCATTACAACAGAAATCAAAGCTGCTTGTTATCTGAATCAACACAGTAACACTTCTACACTGTTTGCTTCTCAGCTGTGAGTTTGGTTTCTCTCTGTAATATTCATTTTAAACAAGGTCAGATAGACTGTCCCTACTGTTTAATGCTGCTTTGCACCTGCTCTTATTTATTTATGGAATTGTTTGAGTTGTTATGTGATCTCATATCTTTAGTGAGTGTTTGTTTTATTAAGACAAATTAATTATAACAAAGCTTTTTAATTGTTGAGTCTTCAGTGCTGTTCAGTAACTTGAAAATGATGCTTAAAAGAAAACATGAATAGAATAGTGATGAGATCGTAGATCGTGATCCTGCCTTAAATAATAGTGAAAGATATTTTTCCATATTGCTCACCGCTAGTTGAAAATGTTACTGAATAATTTCTGACTTATAATATGAACATATATTCCTCCGTCTCTCACATCCTCGCTGGGAGGAGCTGAGGAGACACGTTAGCTAAATGGAAAGAAATCACTGCCTCTTTTATTACAAACTGCATTAAATTTACTCTCCTACATTTTATCTGAGTGTTGAAATTCAGTGTGTGTAAATTGATCCAATATGTCGAACCCTCAAATGTCCACGATGGAACAAAAAAAGAGGCGTTCATGGCACTGTGTCTGCAAACAGTTCCACAGTGCCATGCATTGCATTTTATAGATATAGAAACTTTGTGGTGTTCAACTCTACAGTGAACAGGGACATAAAACTGTGTCTAATATCTAGATTTTAACCTTTTAATGCTAACATTAGCATATGCTAATGCTAACATTAGCTAATGCTATTAGTTATTAGTTTGAAGGATATTTGGTCATAAATCAAAGTGGACTGATTGTCTCCAGCTGATGGAGGTGAGAGTCCTCAGTTCTCAGACCAGATGAGATATATTCTCTGTTTTTACCTGTTGATTGGTGTTCATCTTCAGCCTGGAGTCCTGGAGACAAAATCAGAACATTCATATTTATATTGGTGCAGAGCTGTGAACTGAACAAACACAGTTCATCTCAGTGAAAAACACACAGATTATTGAACTCACTCAGGAGTCATGTGACCAGTTTACCACTGACCTGCAAAGCCACAAACTACATATGTGGACCACAATCGGACTTTTACATTTGTTTTACCTTTAAATGTTCATTAACCAGAAAACTGAGATAAAAAACAACTCAGATTAAAGTGTTGGTTCAGTCTTGGAGGACAGAAACAGTCTGCTAGACATCTAAACTCTTTGTGTTTTCAAACGTATGGTCGGTCTGCTCTGACCTGAATCACTTCATCAACTAAAGTTAAAGGTCGGTACTTTTCCCATCAGCTGTGAAGATGAATTTGAACCAACATCTTTAGTAAACCTGCCCCGTACCCGCTTGTGGATGTGTTACTGAAAATATTATGACGTTAAATATGAACGTAATAAATGTAACTAAAGGAAACCTGTTTATATTTAATAACACAAACAGAACAGAGAGTAAATAGTATATTAAAGCAGACTGCAGTATGTCTGTGTGTCTGTGTCTGTGGCGAATGATGAAAACAGGGAGTGTGTGTCTGTGGACCCCATCAGTGATGAAAACCAGTACTGTCCCCTGAAGTGACCAAAAAAAAGGAGAACCCCACAACTGACAAAAACCAGACAGCGTGTTTGTGTGTGTGTGTGTGTCTGTGTGTCTTGGAGTGTGTATGTATCTGTGTGTTTGTGGACCCCATCAGTGATGAAAACAGGGAGTGTGTGTCTAGAGGTGTCCACATGTGTGTGTCTTTGTGTCTTTGTGTGTGTGTGTCTGTCTGTGTCTTTTTTTAATCATGTCTGTGTGTGTGTGTGCGTGTGAGTATGTGTGCGTGTGAGTGTGTATGTGGGTGTGTTTGTGAGTCAAATGACTTCATTACCCAGAAATCCTGCGTGGTGACATCACCACACCACTATGTGTGTGTGTATGTGTGTGCATGTGTGTTTGTCTGTGTTGTGTGTGTATGTGTGTGTGTATATGTGTGTATATGTGTGTGTGTGTGTGTGTGTGTGTGACAGAGATACAGGAAGCAGCTCAACTTCGTATATTTGATAAGAACAAAGTGTTTCGCAACAGCGCGTCCTGTACGAGCCGCTAAACGTCTGCTGTTGCCATGGTAACAGGACCTCCGGTCTCTGATTGGCCGCTGATCTGTATCTTATTCTACTGCAGTTACTTTTGACTTTGATGACTTTACATACTAAACACTTTGTCCAGTTTTAATTGGACGACTGGATGTATTTCTTTTTTCTTGAAAATGTGTTTGAGTTTAAAGTGATGAAAAATAATGTGAACTCATAGAGGAGCATCAAAATCCAACTTATTACAACTTCCATGGAAACACATGAGTCATTAAACTGTGTGAAAACTATCAGCTGCTTTTCTTCTTCATGACTTTTACAGGTGAGGTTTTGAAGCTTGAACACATTGATGATTAAAGCAGAGTCCTACCTGAGCTCCACAGCAACAGCAACAGCATCAGCAGGAGGTCCATGACCAGGTAGACCGTCTGTCTCTGTCTGACCCACTCGTCAGCTCTCCTCTGACAATCACATGTTTCATCTTTTATTTCATCAGCCGTGAAAAAAACCAAGTGATCCTCCTCTTCTCAGAAGTGATGCATGATCATTTTTCATGGTTGCGCAACTCTTGATGCCTTCCATAGCATGAATTCATCCCATAGAGCTGTAAAGCATCAGTGAGTCTGTAGCTCATATCTAACTTACAAGGTGGGACACGTCTAAGGATCAAATCAAAAGTCTAATTAAATTCAAAGGTTGCTATAGAAACACGTGGCCTAAAGAATGCATGAGGCCTTCCTCTTCTTATTAGGCCCTTTATACTATTAATCTCCTTCTCTCCTCTCCTCAGGTATTGTGGGTCTGTGGACCCCATCAGTGATGAAAACAGGTAGTGTGTGTGTGTGGACCCCATCAGTGATGAAAACAGGGAGTGTGTGTGTGTGGACCTCATCAGTGATGAAAACAGGTAGTGTGTGTGTGTGCACCCCCTCAGTGATGAAAACAGGTAGTGTGTGTCTGTGGACCCCATCAGTGATGAAAACAGGGAGTGTGTGTCTGTGGACCCCATCAGTGATGAAAACAGGTAGTGTGCGTGTGTGGACCCCATCAGTGATGAAAACAGGGAGTGTGTGTCTGTGGACCGCATTAGTGATGAAAACAGGGAGTGTGCGTGTGTGGACCCCATAAGTGATGAAAACAGGGAGTGTGTGTCTGTGGACCCCATCAGTGATGAAAACAGGGAGTGTGTGTCCGTGGACCCCATCAATGATGAAAACAGGTAGTGTGTGTGTGTGGACCCCATCAGTGATGAAAACAGGGAGTGTGGGTGTGTGTGTGTGGACCCCATCAGTGATGAAAACAGGTAGTGTGTGTGTGTGGACCCTACAAGTGATGAAAACAGGGAGTGTGTGTGTGTGGACCCCATCAGTGATGAAAACAGGTAGTGTGTGTGTGTGGACCCTATAAGTGATGAAAACAGGGAGTGTGTGTCTGTGGACCCCATCAGTGATGAAAACAGGTAGTGTGTGTCTGTGGATCCCATCAGTGATGAAAACAGGTAGTGTGTGTGTGGACCCCATCAGTGATGAAAACAGGGAGTGTGTGTCTGTGGACCCCATCAGTGATGAAAACAGGTAGTGTGCGTGTGTGGACCCCATCAGTGATGAAAACAGGGAGTGTGTGTCTGTGGACCCCATCAGTGATGAAAACAGGGAGTGTGTGTCTGTGGACCCCATCAGAGATGAAAACAGGTAGTGTGTGTGTGTGTGTGTGGACCCCATCAGTGATGAAAACAGGTAGTGTGTGTGTGTGGACCCCATCAGTGATGAAAACAGGGAGTGTGTGTGTGTGGACCCCATCAGTGATGAAAACAGGGAGTGTGTGTGTGTGGACCCCATCAGTGATGAAAACAGGGAGTGTGTGTCTGTGGACCCCATCAGTGATGAAAACAGGTAGTGTGCGTGTGTGGACCCCATCAGTGATGAAAACAGGGAGTGTGTGTCTGTGGACCCCATCAGTGATGAAAACAGGGAGTGTGTGTCTGTGGACCCCATCAGTGATGAAAACAGGTAATGTGTGTCTGTGGACCCCATCAGTGATGAAAACAAGTAGTGTGTGTGTGTGTGTGTGGACCCCATCAGTGATGAAAACAGGTAGTGTGTGTGTCTGTGGACCCCATCAGTGATGAAAACAGGGAGTGTGTGTGTGTCTGTGGACCCCATCAGTGATGAAAACAGGTAATGTGTGTCTGTGGACCCCATCAGTGATGAAAACAAGTAGTGTGTGTGTGTGTGTGGACCCCATCAGTGATGAAAACAGGGAGTGTGTGTCTGTGGACCCCATCAGTGATGAAAACAGGTAGTGTGTGTCTGTGGACCCTACAAGTGAAGAAAACAGGGAGTGTGTGTGTGTGGACCCCATCATTGATGAAAACAGGAAGTGTGTGTGTGTGGACCCCATCAGTGATGAAAACAGGGAGTGTGTGTCTGTGGACCCCATCAGTGATGAAAACAGGTAGTGTGTGTCTGTGGACCCTACAAGTGAAGAAAACAGGGAGTGTGTGTGTGTGGACCCCATCATTGATGAAAACAGGAAGTGTGTGTGTGTGGACCCCATCAGTGATGAAAACAGGGAGTGTGTTGTGCGTGTGTCTCTTTGTGTGTGCATGTCTCTTTTCCTCTCCTCTCCTCTCTCCACTCCTCTCCTCCCCTCCTCGTCTCCTCTCCTCTCTTCTCTCCTGTCCTCCTCCTGTCCTCTCCTCTCCTCTCCTTTCCTAGCGTCCTCCTCTCCTCTTCTCTTCCCTCCTCTCCTCTCCCCTCCTCTCCTCTCCCCTCCTCTCTCTTCTCATCCCCTCTCCACTCCACTCCTCCTCCTCTCTCCTCTCCCCTCTCGTCTCTCTTCTCTCCTTTCCTAGCGTCCTCCTCTCCTCTCCTCCTCTCTCATCTCCTCTTCTCTCCTCCCCCCTCCTCTCCTCTCCTCTCTTCTCCTCCCCTCCCCTTCTCTCTCCTCCTCCCCTCCCCCCCCATCCTCTCCTCTCCTCTCACAGACTGTGTGTGTGTGTGTGTGTGTGTGTGTGTGTGTGTGTGTGTGTGTGTGCATGTGAAGGTGTGTGTGTTTGTGTGTCTGTGTGTTCATGTGTGTGTGCGTGGCTCCCCCCCCCCCAGTGCTCAGTGTTGATTGGCTGTCCCTTGTGCGGTGCAGCCAATCAGTGTGCTCTGTAGGCGGGACATAGTCACACAGCCCAGAGTGGTGACTTCAGGCAGAGAGAAACGGCTGCATAAGAGCCAAAGGAGCCTTTTAAAAGCAACTGAATGAATGATTATGGATTATTGATGGATCTTAGTTTTAATGATTAATGATGAATGATTATGGATTATTGATGGATCTTAGTTTTAATGATTAATGATGAATGATTATGGATTATTGATGGATCTTAGTTTTAATGATTAATGATGAATGATTATGGATTATTGATGGATCTTAGTTTTAATGATTAATGATGAATGATTATGGATTATTGATGGATCTTAGTTTTAATGATGAGAAAGTTTGTGCAGCTTGGTGTCAGAGAGGAGGGACTGATGTTGGAGATAAAACACATCAAGCTGATGAGCAGTTAAAGGATAGAGAGGAAACCTCACATCTGATTAAGTTCACAAGAAATGACTGATGACACGTTTCCTTTAAAAACATGTTCAGATCAGATAAGAGTTAGTGTGAAACTGCTGCAGACCACTCTGATCACTTTTACTGACACTTTTAAAAAGGATCCTTAAACTTTAAGAATCCTGTTTGACTGATTTTAAAGTCTCTGCACTGACCAACGCTTTGTTTTAACATCCTTTTATTGCTCTATAAAGCTCTTAATAGTCTAGAAACAGAGCGCTTCATATAGAGTTCATAGTTAATGCAACACAGCAGCTCAAATGACTTCATTACCCAGAAATCCTGCGTGCTGACATCACTAAACCACTGTGTGTGTGTATGTGTCTGTGTGTACTGCTCTGAGTCCCCATACATTATGGGGACTCAGAGCAGTACACACAACTCATTAAATGTTTAGACTTCATTTAAAGGAGTTTAATTATTGTAACAATCTTTCAGTGATGACAAGTGGAAACTGGATTTTAAGGGGTTAAGTGTCTGTGTGTCTGACAGAGGTACAGGAAGCAGCTCAACCTCATATATTTGATAAGAACAAAGTGTTGCGTCCTGTACGAGACACTAAATGTCTGCTGTTGCCATGGTAACAGGAGTGAACCCTGCGTGTGCCCTTCAATACCCAGAAATCATGTGTGATGACGTCACAAAACCACTCTCTGTGTGTGTGTGTGTGTGTGTGTGTGTATTTCTGACGCACCTTGAAATGGCTATTTGAACCTTCAGGCTTCATTTTAGGGTGAAGTTGTTGCATGGAGATGCTCCCTGCAGGAGTTACTGGGCATGGTGAATTTCTACAACCGCTTCTTCCACCATGCAGCCTGACTCATGATACTCTTGTACGACACCTTGCGGGGTAGGAGGCTGGCGGACGAGTTGGATTGGTCCCCAGGGATGACTGACGCTTTTGATGCTGCCAAAACCGTGCTGGCCAACACTGCTCTGCTGGCGCACCCGTTTTTCCGACATTCGTTGACCACAAGCCGTTGACGTTCGCTATGACCAAGTCTTCGGAGCCACGATCTGGTCGTCAGCAGCGTCAGTTCTCTGCCATCTCCAAGTACACCACTGACATTCAGCATGTGGCCGACAAGGACAATTTCATCGCCAACTGCCTCTCCCGGGTGGTCACTGGGTCCGTCCACTTGGGCCTTGACTACACAGCCATGGCGGCAGATCAGACTGCGGACTCTGAGGTTCAGGCCTACAGGACGACCTCCGCGGTGCTGCTCATGGAAGATGTGGTGTTTGACGCGGCCAACGCTCTGCAACGTCTCCACCGGCCAACCACGCCCCATGGTACCTGCTGGCTGGAGGCGTCAGGTCTTCGACGCCATCCACAGCCTTTCCCACCCGTGGGTGAGGGCCTCTACCAAGCTGGTGGGGGCCAAGTTCATCTGGCCGGGCCTGTGGAGGGATGTCAGGGCCTGGGCTGCTGGCCTGTGTGGCGTGCCAGCGCGCAAAAGTGACACATCATACCAAGGCCCCCTTGGCGCCATTCAAGGTGCTGGAGAGACATGTGAATGTGGACCTGGTGTGCCCCCTTCCCCCCTCCCATGGTTACACCTACCTCACCATGGTGGACAGGACCACCAGTTGGCCAGAAGTTGTTCCTATGTCCTCCACTACATCAGCTGAAGTGACCCGGGTGTTCATTATGGCTTGGGTGACCCATTTCAGCACACCGTCCAACCTCTCCTCGGACTGAGGTTTGCAGTTCACATCGGAGCTTTGGTCTGCGGTCGCCGAGGTCCTGGGGGTGAAGGTCCACCATACCACAGCCTATAACCCACAGAGCAATGGACTTTGCGAGCGGTTTCATCATGACATGAAGGCCGCGCTCAGGGTCAGCTTTATGGGCAGCGGCTGGGCGGACCGCCTCCCATGGGTTAAGCTTGGCCTTCGCTGCTCCCCCAAGGAAGATCTTTGGGCTTCATCGGCCAAACTGGTGTACGGCCAGCCTCTGCATGTCCCGAGGGAGTTTCTTCTTGAAGCCACGGCCCCATGGTCGGTTGCCTTCCATCGTGCTTTGTCCTGGGGCATTGCCGACGCTTTTGTTCCCATTCCAACGTCTCACCATGGTGTCCCCCAGTCCTACGTTCCCAAGGATTTACTATCAGCATTGTATCCCGCTGTGGCTCCCCTTCCGTGTCCTGGTAGGGGGGGTAAAAACTTTGTTGTAGATATGGGGGGCAAGCCTGAGTGTGTGGCTATAGACTGTCTCAAGCCTGCTCATGTTGATATTGGTGAACTGCTTCAGCTGGCCCAGCCCCCTGGCACTTCTCCTGCCCCTGGCCCCTCCCCTGCCCCTGCTCAGGCTTCGGCCCAAGCCCCGGCCCTACCCCTTGCGCTTTTCCCCTCTCCTGTTAAGAGCAGCCGTTATGGCCGCCTGGTCCGGCCCTGTTATGAGGGGTGAATTCTGGGGGGGGGCTGTGTGGTGACCCACAATGAACACTGAAGGAGACATTCACCAAGGGACTGTACCTTTAAGGGAGACGTTTACGGGATACAAGTTCCGGGTTTACGTTGTTGTTGCAAAAAATTAATCTTGGTGTGACCTACAAAGGGTTAACGTGTTAATTTAACACATCTTTATACTTCATACCGTGTATTATTGAGAAGACTTCTGAAATTTCTTATGCCAGTGTTTATGTCTTATGTCCTTTCAATTTACCTTAGAGTGATAGATCCATAATTTGGAATAAGCCTCATTTTGAAAACTGCAATTCTTTCCAAATATGTGGTTGTTGGGCATTTATCAGTAAATACATTGTGCGTTCGACATCGTTCAAATTGGTTCCTGGAAACACTGTAAATGTGTCCGATATCACCTGATAGAATAACTCAAGCTCAACAGAAGCTGGTCAGAGACTTTATAATGACTGTGTGGACACGCTGTGGATTTAGTCCTCCATCACTGAACACTGGAAGCACATTTGAAGGAGATCTTTTAGTGCAGGGGTGTCAAACATGCGGCCCGTGGGCCAGAACCGGCCCGCTGAGGGGAGCAATCCGGCCCACTTTCCTTCCTTACATCTGTCCTCCCTACCTTCCTTCCTTCCTTCCATCTGTCTGTCCTTCCTTCCTTCCTTCCTTTCTTTTTTCCTCCCTAACTTCCTTTTTTCCTTCCCTCGGTCTGTCTGTCCGTCCTTCACTGTCTGTCCTTCCTACCTCCCTTCCTTCCTTCCCTCCTTATTTCCTTCCTTCTTTGCCTTCTTATTTCGTTCGTTCGTTCCTTCCATCTGTCCTTCCTTCCTTCCTTTATTTTTTCCTCCCCAACTTCCTTTTTTCCTTCCCTCTTTCTGTCTGTCTGTCCTTCCTACCTTTCTTCCCTCCTTCATTTTGCCTGTCCTCCCTTCCTTCCATCAGTTTGTCCTTCCTCCCTCCCTTCCTTTTTTCCTTCCCTCTGTCTGTCTGTCCGCCCTTCACTGTCTGTCCTTCCTACCTTTCTTCCCTCCTTCATTTTGCCTGTCCTCCCTTCCTTCTTTCCTACCTTCCATCCTTCCTACCTCCCTCCCTTCCTTCCTTTCTTTTTTCCTCCCTACCTTCCTTTTTTCCTTCCCTCAGTCTGTCTGTCCTTCACTGTCTTTCCTTTCTACCTTTCTTCCCTCCTTCATTTTGCTTGTCTTTCCTTCCTTCCTTCCTTCTTTCCCTCCATCTTTTTAATGGTCCGGCCCACATGAGATCAGATTGGTCTGTACGTGGCCCTTGAATGAAAATGAGTTTGACTCCTCTGTTTTAGGGGGGGGAGGGGTATTTTTTAGCAGTTAGTGGTTATTTGTAGTTTTAGCTGTAAGTTCATCTGTACTTGTAGCTTCAGACGGTGTGCTGTGTTGAAAAAGAAGAAGGAGAAGAGCTGAACGACAGTGTTACGACAGTCGAGACATCAACTTTATTTCTGACAGGACGTTTAAAGTTGTTTCTCTGTACAGAACAACATGTATTTACACTGACAGCCCTGCAGGGGGCGTATGTACAAACAGAGGTATGACAGCGTACAGTATCAGTATTAATGCATAAATTACCCAATAAATACACAGGATGGATCAGAGACGACGACTTCATGAGAACAGTTTGTGGATGTTTGAAGTTTAAACGTGGACGAACAGCAGGACATGAACCTCGAACAAGGCACTCCCCCCCCCCCCCCTCCCTCCCGTTGTTGGTCAGAAAGTGTAAATGTGTGACTGCAGTGTCCCCGTGACGCGAGGTACCACCCACTGATCTGACTGGCTGAACACAGGAGCGTCAGGTAGTGAGGGGGCGTTCCTGTTGTGACGTCAGCCAATAAGAGAGAGGGGGGGGGGGGGGGGGGGTCTCCTCATAGTTACCTTAAAAACCATCAGCTAGCAAACAGTCACTGCGAGGTCTCCATCTAAACCACTAAACGCTGCTGAGAACCTTCTGCTGCAGTTGGACCTGAAGTATGAGCTGGTAACAGAGCTGCTTTAGTCCTGAAGATATTTAACCCTCCTGTCGTCCTCCCGGGTCAAATTGACCCCATCTGTTTTGACTGTTCCTTCTTTCCTTCCTCCTTTTCTCCCTCCTTTCCTTCCTTCCCTCTTTCTCTCCTCCCTCCTTTCCTTCCCTCCTTCTCTTTCTTTCCTCCCTTCTTTCCTTCCTTCTTCCTTCCCTCCTTCCTCCCTCCCTTCCGTCATTCCTTCCTTCCTTCTTTTCTTCCCTCTCCTCCTCCCTTCCTTCCTTCCTCCCTTCCTTCCTTGACTCAAGGACAACAGGAGGGTTAAAAACACAAGATATTAACTTAATGTGGATCAAATGAACTAAAGAACCAAGTAAAGCTCTTGATCCAGATCCAGTTCCACATGTTGTGCTCACCTCATACGGACCGAGACCACCGCATGAATGACTTGACCAGATATAGAACCAGGTATAGAACCAGGTAAAGAACCAGGTAAAGAACCAGGTATATAACCAGGTATATAACCAGGTATATAACCAGGTATAGAACCAGGTATATAACCAGGTAAAGAACCAGGTATATAACCAGGTATAGAACCAGGTAAAGAACCAGATATAGAACCAGGTATATAACCAGGTATAGAACCAGGTAAAGAACCAGGTACAGAACCAGGTACGGAACCAGGTATAGAACCTATAATAATAATAATCCAACGTATTTACAGACTGACGGATATGTGATCGACGGGGGTTTTAAGGCATCGCTCGTTAAGATTTGGTTTCGTTAAAAATCAACCAAAAGTCCATCTGTGAACTTCCTGTTAGTGGACATAAGAACCTCCGACAGCTGGGACACAAACTTAACTAAACATTTCTAACTTTTTTTTTTTATAAACTTCACACTTCAACTAGTTTCCATCTACTCACTGAGTCTGGTTATTTGTTTTCAGCTCATCTACAAACTAAATTAATCACATGACGTTCATCAGCCGGGCGGCGCTGCTTCTCACCTGTTCACAGTTTCCACCTTTGAAAAGATTCTGGTTCGAAGCTTCCTGTCAAACCAGAAACCCTCCTGTCGTCCTCCCGGGTCAAACTGACCCCGTCACTTATGACTGTTGCTTCTTTCCTTCCTTCCTTCTTCCCTTCCCTCATTTCCTTCCTTCCCTCCTTCTCTCTTTCTTTCCTCCCTCCCTCCTTTCCCCCCTCATTTCCTTCCTTCCTTTCTTCTCTCTTTTTTTCCTCCCTCCCTTCCATCCTCCTTCCCTTCCTTCCCTCCTTTCTTCTTTCCTCCCTCCCTCCCTCCCCCCTTCCCTGCTTTCCTTCCTTCCTCCCTCCCTCCTCCCTCACTCCTTTCCTCCCTCCCTCCCTCCTTTCCTTCCCTCTTTCCTTCCTCCCTCCCTCCTTTCCTTCCTCCTTCCTTCCCTCTTCCCTCCCTCCTTTCCTTCCTTCTTCCTTCCCTCCTGCCTCCCTCCTATCCTTCTTTCCTTCCTTCCTCCCTCCCTTCCTTCCTTGACTCTAGGACAACAGGAGGGTTAAATAAATGTGTCACTTTCTCCATGAAGAGATCAGTTAGTCGATCGGTTATCAAAAAACCAGAAGAAGAAATGCCCGCAGAACGTTTCAGAACAAGATTCAACAAAAAAAGAAAAGGAAAGAAAAGAAAAACACAAAAATCCTCAAAATTAGTTTTTTTTTTTTTTTACTGTTTCAGAGAATTAAGGCTGTTTGATATAAGATGACGTCATCAGTCCACCAGACGACTTGTCTAAAAAGTTTTTTTTTATCTTTATGTAAATTTGACACAAAAAATAGAAATGTCTCTGTGACGTAACTCAACGTTGCATCTTGAGTCTCACAAATATCACAAATCATCGTTTTGGTCCCTTCAAGAGTTTTTTGGACCCTCGACTGTCAATAAAACCGCAAGTTTGTAAAGTAAACGCTTGTGTGTGTGTGTGTGTGTCGCAGAGCAGAACACACACACACACACACACACACACACACACAAGAGAGCAGAGAGACCTGACATCTATCAGCTTTTTATCAACTGGAGAGACTTTGGTCCTCATTAACTGGTCCTAAGTCTAGGTCCCCAGAAATACTCTAAACCAGAACACACACACACACACACACACAGAAGAGACAGTCAGTGCAGCTCGTTGGTGTGGAGCTTCAGATTGTCGCCGCAGAGCTTCGGGAGCGGTCCGTCCCTCGTCACGTTCCTCACTTCCTGTCCGCTGAGCTCCAAACATCCACTTATAGAAATAAATACAAAACTCTGGAAGTCCTTCAGGCAGGCGGCGGCGCTTCCTCCGGACCAAGAAGCTGCAGGTTTGTGTTCAGGTCTGGAACCGGAGGACAACCTCGTCGTGTCCGCTCGGTACACTGTAAAAAATCCTCCATCTCACTTCATCTCAACTTCTGAGTCTCTGGTTGTTTCATCTGAGCATCGGTGTCGTTTCATCGTCTCATCTGCTCATTATTTTTCTCCATTAATGGATGAAAGTATTAAAAATGATTTAAAAAATGACTCTGGTGACGCTGGTGTGTTTTACATTTACTGGTAACATATAAACGAGAAGATGAAACAGACGTTTTGACCTTTTTGGCAATTAATCAATTATCAGAATTTTGGCATTTTGACCCTCCTGTTGTGTTCGAGTCAAGGAAGGAAGGAAGGAAGGGAGTAAAGGAAAGAAGGCAGGGAGGGAGGAAAGAAGGAGAGAAGAAGAAAGAGAGGAAGGTAGGGGGGAGGAAGGACAGAAGGAAGGAAGAAAGGGAGAAGAAGGAAAGAAAGAAAGAAAGGAGAGAGGAAGCACAGAAGGAAGGAAGGAAGGAAGGAACAGTCAAAACAGACGGGTCAATTTGACCCGGGACGACGACAGGAGGGTTTAAACTGATTGTAAATGAGCTCAAACAAACCGTTAACCTTCATCAGTTAAACGTGACTTATGATCCTGGCCGCTGAAGAAGCTCCTGATGATGTTCGTCTCAGTCAGTTAGCTTCTCACGCTAACGTAGCACGCTAACGTAGCACGCTAACGTAGCACGACGTGAAGTTCGTAGAAAATCACTTAAAATCAGTCAAATCACAAATCAGCTTCTGTACGGACATTTTTTTTTTACAGTGTACAGGAAGTCACCCGTTTCCACGGTGACGACCGGACCAGCCGATGCGCTCCGTCGTCTTTGCTCTGCGATAGGTAGGTAACAGTTTGGCTCCACCTCCTGAATGCTGATTGGTCAGCGGGTGGGATGACAAGGCACTGGTGGATCGTGTGATTGGTTCTCGGGTGTCACTGTGAGGATTCAGGCGTGATGTCACAGACCAGGTTCTGGTTCTGGGTCGGGAGGTCAGAGGTCAGGTCGGGTGGCTGAGGTCGTCGGTAGCAGCAGAGGTAGGAGGAGAGCAGGCAGCGGTTGCTAGGCGACAGAACGACGAAGAGGAGGAGTTTGATTCTAACAGCAGATTAAATATGAAATCTGTATTAATAATGAACAGTGATGATCACCTTGTTGCTGTTTTCAGGCTTCGCTGGCGCTGCTGTTCCTGTTGAGCTCTCTGATCCCCTGAAGGATCCGCTTCATATGACCCACCTTCGTTACTCCCAGGTCCTACACACACACACACACACACACACACACACACACACACACACACACACATTATGTACAGAACAGAACAAATGTCTCTCTTCTCTTCCTCCATCATCATCATCATCATCTCCCCATCATGCAGTTAGTCCACCATGCAGCCCACCAATCAGGTAGCAGTGTGAGTTAGCATTAGCAGCTAGCATTAGCCTGTGGTACCTTCAGGTCCCTCCTCTCCAGGTGGATCAGCTCGGCGCCGCGGACGTCATGTCCAATAAAGATGTCCTTATACTCAGTGAGACACAGAAAGTCCAGCCACGCCCCCACCTCCTCCGTCCCCCACTGCTGAACTGAGACCCACAGGAAGTGGTTCACACCCACAGGAAGTGATTGAAAAAGACAGGAAGTGATTCAGAAAAACAGGAAACACCCAGAACAGAGAAACTACAGACAGCGTGTAATCATTAATAATGTTCTCTAAACTCAACGTTAGATTATCGTCTTTATTCATCCAGCTGCTCCCAGCCAATCAGTGTTAGTGTCTCTTTAACCAATCAGTGTCACTGTCCCTTTAACCAATCAGTGTTAGTGTCTCTTTAACCAATCAGTGTCACTGTCCCTTTAACCAATCAGTGTCACTGTCTCTTTAACCAATCAGTGTCACTGTCTCTTTAACCAATCAGTGTCACTGTCTCTTTAACCAATCAGTGTCATTGTCTCTTTAACCAATCAGTGTCACTGTCTCTTTAACCAATCAGTGTCATTGTCTCTTTAACCAATCAGTGTCATTGTCTCTTTAACCAATCAGTGTCACTGTCCCTTTAACCAATCAGTGTCACTGTCTCTTTAACCAATCAGTGTTACTGTCTCTTTAACCAATCAGTGTCATTGTCTCTTTAACCAATCAGTGTTAGTCTCTTTAACCAATCAGTGTCACTGTCCCTTTAACCAATCAGGACAGGCGGTGAGGTGGACAGTTACCGGGCAGAGACAGCGTCGCACACGTCTCCTTGTTCTTGTTGTTTTTGTCTTTCTTGAACTTCGGGACGAGACGAAACTTCCCGCTCCGACTGCGCTTCGAAAAGTCTGTCAGAGGACCCTGAAGACATGAAGACATGAAGACATGAGGACATGAAGACATGAAGACATGAGGACATGAAGACATGAGGACATGAGGACATGAGGACATGAAGACATGAAGACATGAAGACATGAGGACATGAGGACATGAGGACATGAAGACATGAAGACATGAAGACATGAGGACATGAGGACATGAGGACATGAAGACATGAAGACATGAAGACATGAGGACATGAGGACATGAAGACATGAAGACATGAGGACATGAGGTCATGAGGACATGAAGACATGAGGACATGAGGACATGAGGACATGAAGACATGAAGACATGAAGACATGAGGACATGAGGACATGAGGACATGAAGACATGAAGACATGAAGACATGAAGACATGAGGACATGAAGACATGAGGTCATGAGGACATGAAGGCATGGGGGGGCGAGGGCCCGTTCATCTGCTTGCAGCTTTAATTATCATTATTATATCCTACAACCTGCTGAACCACTTGTACTACAATACTATACTACAATAATATGTACTATACTACAGTACTACAATACAGTACTACAATATTATACTTAGGCATGGGCCGGTTACCGGTTTCAAGCTATACCATGGTATGAAAAAGTCACGGTTTCAAAACCACTAAAATTTTCCGTCATACCGTTCCTGTGGTATGATACAGTCTGTGGGTATGATACAGTCTGTGGTATGATACAGTCTGTGGGTATGATACAGTCTGTGGTATGATACAGTCTGTGGTATGATACAGTCTGTGGGTATGATACAGTCTGTGGTATGATACAGCCTGTGGTATGATACAGTCTGTGGTATGATACAGTCTGTGGTATGATACAGTCTGTGGTATGATACAGTCTGTGGGTATGATACAGTCTGTGGTATGATACAGTCTGTGGTATGATACAGTCTGTGGTATGATACAGTCTGTGGGTATGATACAGTCTGTGGGTATGATACAGTCTGTGGGTATGAGCGGGTTTTTTTAAAATGTGACGTCTGGTCAGAGAGAGAGTGGAGGTCTCTCAGGTCATGTGCAGCTGCAGCATGAAGTCCAACCCCTCCCGTACTCCGGTTGCTGTTACAAGCAGGTAGCTCTGCAGGCTGTATGATGGCTGAAGGAGGCGAGACCCCCGAACTCCCCCCCCCCCCCCCCGTCTAAAAGCACCAAGTCGGCTGTATTTATACTTCGGCTACCGTAAAAAGACAGACGGCCGCGGCTCGGAGGAAGAAGGTAACGGACAGTAGCAGCGCGAGGAGGAAATACATCCAATATGATCGAGAGCAAGTCTCCAAAAACTGTTGAGATTCAGTTTTAAGCTCCTGCTGCATTTATTTATTTATATTTATCTTAGAAGTGTTTTTACTTTTTTCAATTATTTATGTTCTGATCTTGAGCCGCAGGTTCAGTGATTGCATTTATTTGCATTTTGTGTTTTTTTTTTTTTTTCACTAAAAATAATTCATTCATGTCGTGACTTGAGTTGCAGGTTTAGCCTCAGTTAAAGGACTGCACTTATTTTTTTATTATTATTTAATTTTTGTTTTTAAATACAGACATTTCAAAATATCACATTTTGTAGCCGTAATCATAAAACCGTGAAACCTTGATATTTTTACCTAAGGTTATCATACCGTCAGAATCTCATACCGGCCCAGGCCTAGTTATACTACAATATTATACTACAATACTACGATATTATTCTACAGTACTATAATACTCTACTATAATACTACAGTATAATACTACAGTATAATAGTACAGCAGTGTGTTTACCTCGTGGTCCGACGGGTCGATGACGGGACACAACCAGGAGACATCAGCCAGCCGGCGGAGCTGCTGAGCTACAGAGCTGAGGGCTGCATTCAACTGTTCCTGTTGAGGAGGATCCAGCTGCTACACACACACACACACACACACACACACACACACACACACACACACACACACACACACACACACACACACACAATCATTAACAGAGTCAGTACTTTAAACATTTATTCTGATATTATTAAAACTGACGATGATTTTAATGACATCGATATTCTGAACACATGAAGACAGACATGAGACCAGAGGACAGACCGAGACCAGAGGACAGAGAGGACAGACTGAGATCAGAGGACAGAGAGGACAGACTGAGACCAGAGGACAGAGAGGACAGACCGAGACCAGAGGACAGAGGGGACAGACTGAGACCAGAGGACAGAGAGGACAGACTGAGGCCAGAGGACAGAGAGGACAGACTGAGACCAGAGGACAGAGAGGACAGACTGAGACCAGAGGACAGAGAGGACAGAGGGGACAGACTGAGACCAGAGGACAGAGGGGACAGACTGAGACCAGAGGACAGAGGGGACAGACTGAGACCAGAGGACAGACTGAGACCAGAGGACAGAGAGGACAGACTGAGACCAGAGGACAGAGAGGACAGAGAGGACAGTTACCATGGACATCTTTCCCGCCAGCAGCAGCTGCGTCTCGCTCAGCAACGCTTTGACGTTACTGACCATGTGGAGGACGACGCTGCAGCTCAGAGCCTGCAGAGACACAGAGACCACCGTTACACCAACAGGACAGAGACCACCGTTACACCAACAGGACAGAGACACAGAGACCACCGTTACACCAACAGGACAGAGACACAGAGATCACCGTTACACCAACAGGACAGAGACACAGAGACCACCGTTACACCAACAGGACAGAGACACAGAGACACAGAGACCACCGTTACACCAACAGGACAGAGACACAGAGACCACTGTTACACCAACAGGACAGAGACACAGAGATCACCGTTACACCAACAGGACAGAGACACAGAGACCACCGTTACACCAACAGGACAGAGACACAGAGACACAGAGACCACCGTTACACCAACAGGACAGAGACACAGAGACCACTGTTACACCAACAGGACAGAGACACAGAGATCACCGTTACACCAACAGGACAGAGACACAGAGACACTGTCTCAGAGGGCTGAGACCACAGTTACACCAACAGGACAGACAGACAGACAGACAGACAGACAGACAGAGAGAGACGGTGCTGGTACCCCGGAGCTGCTGGAGTTGGCGTAGACCACGTCCATGGCCTTGGAGCTGGCGTTGACAGCGTGAGCGAGTTCCTGCTCCATACTGTGATGAGACTGAGCCACCTCACGGATACTGAAACACAACCAGTCAGATTATTAACATCAACTCAGATTATTAATTTTCTGATAATAAAAAACAGTAAAAAGGTCGGTGGACTCGTAGTTTCATGTCATACAATATGCTAATACGGATCCATCATTCAAGGGCCCGTGGTGCGTTCAAAGACTGTGTTTAGGGCCCGTGATCGTCCACCAAAACCGTCCGCGGGAACGCGTGCAGCCTATTAAAGCCTTGGATGTACGTCCATGGCTGAGACTGTATCTGTTGACTGTATGTTATCACAGTGGAAGGCTAAGCTCGAGGGCTGTGGCGATGACATCATCGAAACGCAGTTATGCGTCTTCACCAATGAACACTCAAGGGCTGTGTTTGGGAATGTTTCCACCCTGGGACCAGGTTTCACCCTGGGACCAGGTTTCAGAAAGCTCCGTTTGGACAATCGGCCAAAACGATGCAAAACATCTGCGTTTAAACCAAAAAGCGTCTCCGTGGGGATGGCCCCTGAAACTGTGAAGTGTGCTGAGTCCATGAGTTAACCCTCCGCCCCCCTGTGTGTGTGTGTGTGTGTGTGTGTGTGAGTGTGAGTGTGTGTGTATGTGTGTGTGAGTGTGTGAGAGTGTGTGTGTGTGTGGAGCTTACCTGTGTATCAGAGCTCCTGCTGCCTGACCGAACTCACTGACGAGTAACGCCTCTTCCTCAGAGAGGATCTCCGGCTGGGAGGACAGGGGGGGCTGAGGGGGCTGAGGGGGGGGCGTCCGGGGGAACTCACACTTCTGTTTGTCCTCCCACGACTTCAGGGTGCTCTCAAACGCCTGAAACACACACACACACACACACACACACACACACACACACACACACCTTTAACACCCTATTATCCGTCAGAGGTCTACCCCTGAGCTCCCAGCATGCCGAGCGGCTCACCCGGTCCCTGGTCAGGGTCTGGGTCCGGTTCTTGTGGATGATCTTGATGTAACCTGGAGGCTGGATCCAGGCCTCCCCGTCCACCTGCACCGGGACCCCCTCGTCCCCCAGGATGGTGATCTTCACTGTCCGACACTGAGACACACACACACACACACATACACACACAGCAGAGAGGAGTAAATCACACGTCTGGATGTTTGCAGACAGACAGACAGACAGACAGGTGGACAGACAGACAGACAGACGGGTGGACAGACAGACAGGAGGACAGACCTGTGCTATGCGGTGGTGCTGCAGGTTGATGACTCGGGACACGGCCATCTGCATGCTGCCGAACACCGCCACCACCTCCAGGATCTTATCATCAAAGGACGGAGCAGTGAAGGTCTGAGAGAGAGAGGGGGGGGGGGGGGGAGTGAGAGAGAGAGAGAGAGAGAGAGAGAGAGAGAGTCAGGTGACATGATGACATCACTCATCAGCTGATCCTGACAGACAGGTAGAGGAGGTCTCTTACGTCGTCCTCTTTGGTTCCTCCCCAGAAGTTTGTTCCTCCCGCGTAGCTCGGGATGTTTAACACAGCGATGCCCTGCAGGCTGGGGAGGGGGATGGGCCGCCCGTCACACTGCGCGCGCACGCACACACACACACACACACACACACACACACACACACACACACACACACACAGAGAGAGAGACACACATCAAACTCTGAACTCATCATAATGCTTCAGTTCATTCAGTGCATTCTATCAAAAGGCCACCAGGGGGCGACCGCCTCTATACAAGTCAATGGAGAATTCACCCCCCTTCCTTCCTTCCTCCCCTTCTTCCATCTGTCCTTCCTCCCTTTCTTCCTTCCATCTGTCCTTCCTCCATTTCTTCCTTCCATCTGTCCTTCCTTTCTTTTTTTCATCTTTCCTTCCTGTCTTGTTTTCCTTCCTTCCTCCCTTGCTTCCTTCCTCCCTTTCTTTCTTTTTTCCATCTTTCCTTCCTGTCTTGTTTTCCTTCCTGTCTTGTTTTCCTTCCTCCCTTTCTTTCTTTTTTCCATCTTTCCTTCCTGTCTTGTTTTCCTTCCTTCCTTCCTTCATTCCTTCCTTCCTTCATTCCTCCCTTCCTTCCATCTGTCCTTCCTCCCTTTCAACCAGGAAGTAATTTAGAGCTGCATTCTATCAAAAGGCCACCAGGGGGCGACCGTCTCTATACAAGTCAATGGAGAATTCACCAACTTCTCACTTGATTTCTAACCTCAGTAAACGTTTTCAAAATGTGTTTATGGTCTCAATCGCTAGTTTAAAGCCTTCTTCAATGCAGTATGATGTTCATTTGGGACATTTTGGCCTCCCTGATTTTATATGTGACGATAAAGCAGGGTATGCATTAGGGGCGTGGCTACGTCCTGATTGACAGGTTGATTGACCAATGTCCTCCAGATCCAGCCCTCGTAACCATAGCAACCTCCCCGCTCCGCCCATGACCCCGCCTCATGCCCATATAAGTAGAATCTGTGTTTTTATTTTTTCCCAGCATGCACCTGAAATTTTCAAGACGGCGCTGCCCAGATTCGAAACTACACGTTTCCATG